>VZRS01005162.1:233822-387203 GCA_013398055.1 Ifrita kowaldi | reverse complement strand
CCTAGTTTGAGAAAAAAATCTCGGACAGGGTAGGCGCGAATCCAAAGAAGAAAGAAAGGAAGAAATTTGGAGCAGCGTCACGGTTTCCTTGGCCTGCCTTTCACATTGTGAGTGTCGCTGGAGCTCTGGGCTTTGTTGTTTTCTGGACCCTAACCCTAGGCATAACCCTAAGCCTAGCCCTAGTTTGAGAAAAAAATCGCGCACTGGGCAGGGGCGATTCCGCAGAAGAAAGAAAGGAAGAAAGGAAGAAGTTTGGGGCAATGTCGCACTCGCCTTGGGCTGCCTTTCTACTAGTGAATGTTCCCGGAGCTCTGGGCTTTGTGGTTTTCTGGACCCTAACCCTAGGCCTGACCCTAACCCTAGCCCTACTTTGAGAAAAACATCATGCACTGGGCAGGGGCTGTTCCACAGAAGATTCGAAAGGAAGAAGTTTGGTGCTATGCTGGGAAACTGTATTTACATTTACTGAGATGTGTTGTCCTCGTTTTTCCTTTGTGGTCACGATGATTCAGAAAGTATTGTGAAGTAGCAGGCAAATAGGTTTTGCCGTTTGAAAAGCTAATAGTTCTGTGTAAGTAATCATTGCTGGGAGTCTGGAAAGGATGGATGGAAGAGAAACACTCACAGAGACATACATTTCTGCGCATTAGAGGTTACAGAGTCTGAGCCTGGTGGAAACTGTGTCAAACAGAGACCATGTTTTTTGAATCCCTGCCCCTTCCTCACTTCTCTTTGTGCAATGGGACTATAAATGTCTGAGCCATACAGAGCAATCAGGGGGCTGTAGAGGCTTGTGAAGGAGTCTCAGACTTCTTCAGCATTGCCACATGAGGAAGAAGAGGCCTAAATCTGGACAGCTTTGGCATAGGATCCTGAAGCTGGGGTTGCAGCAGAGCTGTAGATAGAGAGGTGAGGTTTGCTCCTGCACCATCACAGCTGGGGCAGACACGGGGCTGCCAGCACTGCTGGGGTGCCCAGGGGGGACAAGGCTCTCTGGCAACCTAACCCATGAGGCATCCCTCACTGTCACCAGGGACAGAGGTTAAAGTTGCTATTTACAGAATTAGACGTTGCATCCTTTTTTCTGGTCCATCCAGAGACCTATTGGCTACCTAGAGCCTGACTGGTGTTTTGAGTCACAAGAAGAAGAGAATAATAAGTCACATCTGATGATTAGCAACAAGAGCTGAACTCCTTTGATCCACAGTGGTTAAAGAACAGCAGTAGAAGTATAGACAAGTAGCTGACTTCTAACATCTAAATACTACAAGCTAAAACTAAGTGTATACTTTAAGGAACACCTTGCACTTAATTTCTTTGTAAGTCATATGCTGCAACATTTCTTAAAGGCCTTGTATATGACCGAATTTTATTTTAACTGTAAGACATAAAGCAAGATTTAGTGGGTGGCTTACAAGAACTAATAAGCAACTAAAGCTATCTTAAAGTGTCAGTGTGAGTCTGGATGAAAAGAAATGCCTTGTCTTTAGCCATCTGTTACACACTGGAGTTAAACAGACATACAAGTGCTTTTTCCTGGAAGCCATCTGCACAAATATTGATTGAGTAATTTCATAAAATTCCGATTTAGTAATTTACCAGCTGACAAGGTGATAGTGCACAGGGTAGGTTTGAGTTTCCTGGCATTTCTACTGCAGCTAAAACAACATTGATGTGCATTTCTTTTGCCACTAGCATTATTGCAAAAGGAGACATTGGAATCAAGTCCAACATAACCTATTGAGAGAGTCTGTAAAATATTTTCCTATTAACATCAGAATAAAAAATAATGTGGTATTCCAGAAAATTGAATGGCACTTACATTCCATAATCTTCATCAGATCATCTTGCATGGGGTTTTGTTTTTCCTTTGCCTGGTTTGAGGCTGTTTGTATTAATCCCATCCCGTTTTATTTTAATTAGTTTAAAATTCTAGGGATTCAAGATCATCATGGTATTTAAAAGACTGAGTTTCAGCATCTGTCAGCAGTGGCTTTTTCAACCCTCAACTATTTAAGAGTTGCGATCTTTTTTCATTTTCTCTCCCTCCAGACACTGACTTTGCTGTTGTGACTCATGCCCTCAGCACCCCTGGCAGGCAGGCAGCTGTCTGCAGCAAACCACTGCTCCTGGGTTTTCAGCTGGGGCCAGAGCAGCAGGTCTCTGCTGGGGAAGCAGGCACAGAGATGTACCCCCTGTGCAGCCTGTCCCTCCACCACCTCTCCCCATACTGTGAGCCTTGCAGGGCAGTGAGCTGGCAGTGCCCTTGCCCTGCCTCTTGCCATAGAAATGGATTTTTCCAGGGATGAACTATCCCACTGTGGTTCCACTATGTTTTCCAGTTTCATCCCTTAGTGTCTTAAAGAAGCACCCCCTTTCTGAGGGAGTATTGGAGATAATTTTGGTTCCATCCTCTCATCATTGATTCTTGTCTGGTTCCCGCAAGTTGAGACCAATTAGAAAATTGATCTAAGCTAAGAGCATAGAACCATAGAATCACAAGAAAATTTAGGTTGGAAAAGGCCTTTAAGGTGATCAAATCCAACTGTACGCCTATCACTGCCAAGACCACCACTAAACCGTGTCCACTAGGTACAAAATATGGAGAAAGAGTAAGACTTCTTTTAAAATATTCTTTGGTGAAATGAGGAAGTGAGCAACCAGGTAATAGAAGAAGGATAAGGCACAAGAAGGCTTCTTTCAATATTTGCAGTGTGACAGAGGCAGAGTTTGGGTGCCCAGTCCAACAGAAGATCATGCTGTCATTCATGCCAAAGAAAAACCCCTCTGGAAATGAAGAATCATTTTTTTCCCTAAAAGTTTGCAGTCCCACCTCAGACCCTCAAACTAGGCTGAGGCAGACCGAGGGGGGCAGCTGAGGCACTGCACCCCCCCTGCTCCATCAAGAGCCAAAGGAGAAATGGTCCCATCTGCACTGATGTTCCTGGCACTTTGCTGTTACCCCTGCCTCATGCTCCATTTTTAAAAGAACAGGCTCTGGACAGCAGAGGTGACTTGGGGCACAATGCCAGCTGTGGGTGTTAGAAGTGGCTCTGTGGGGCAGTGGGATCTGGGCAGCCCTGGGCACACAGAGCTCTGGCCGATGGTTGCGCAGGGCATTTGCAACCCAGCCAGAACCCTACACAAGAGTTTTAGATAGCACACTGAGGACTCCAGCTCAGCCTCTAGTGATAGGACATGGGGTACATCAGCTTCACATCTGCAATGGGCATCCCCACCCCTTCCAGAGCAAAGACGGAGTCTTAGCCTTGGCGAGCATGGATTTGTTTTACAGCACAGCTTTCCTGGTTTGGGTGTTTGGAGGCTGCAGCTCTAAATACCGATGAAGAAATGTGAAACCTGGCAGGGACAAAACTTACAGCTAGTATGGTAGGACCCCTTGATCCATCCTAGCCACTGAGATTAGCTCAGATGGTGTTAATAATGCCAAGGTTGTGGGTTTGATCCCTGTATGGGCCATTCACCTGAGAATTTGACTCGATGATTCTCATGGGTCCCCTCCAACTCAGAATATTCTGTGATCCTGAGAGCGTGTCATCTCTTTTGCACATGGGAGCAGGCACACACCATTCATGAACACCGCTTTAGGTGCCGCTGCTCCCTTTGGTCCAGTATGGGTTGAATCCCATGGATCACTTCATGGCTTATTTACAGACAGTCTGGATAATAGCAAGGAGACCGTACCACAGGATCAGTAAGGCCAGAAGCTTATGAAATCCCAAGCAGAGAAGAAGTAAGGGAGACATGGCCACCTGTAAAAGCTTCTTGCCAAAATGAATGGAACAAACTCCCCTCTGTGTCCATTGCAGATCAGGCACAAAACGACAGGCTGTCACTTCAGCAGCGACGACTGAAGAAAAGCATTTTACCAGAAAGGGAAGTGAGTCATGCAATAAATTGCTCAAGAAATTTTTTCAGCCCTCAGCACCAGGGGATTTAGAGAAAAGTTAGATGAACCATGAAGATATTGCTTACAGGTGACCCTGTCTGGAGTGGGGAAAGGGCATCCAGATGCCCCGCTTAGCCCTCCTCCCTGCAAACTCATGGTGCTGTATGTCAGCCCACTGCATCTGGGTCTGCCACCCTTCTTGCACAGGAACAGAAATGTCTGTCCTTCTATCACCATCATACAGTTGAAGACATATTAAGTGAATGTATATGCATATATTTGTAGCAAATATTTTGCGGTTTGGTTATAACACAGTCTTCCAACTTAAAGCTCCTGAACTGTTCACAAAGGAAACCTCTTAAAGTATGAAATGTATGAAATGAAAAGAAATCTCACTTGCACATGCTATGGCTCATACTGCATTGGCTGAAATAGCACTGAATTTTTAGGATTTAAGGGATAAGGTTTATTATGCTTCTGTCACACCATGACTTTGTTTTATAGGAAATAAAATGATGTGAGGAACAAAATGGGGAAAAAAACCTCAACAACCCAAAGAATCAATTTGAGTGAAGGCTTTGGAAAACTCTGTCATTTTATGAATTATTCCACTGTTGTGCTCATAGCTGTATCCTAGCTGACAGAAAAAAACCTGATCCATTCTTTAAACAAACACCAGGGGAAACTGGAATCTGACCTTGTCTCAGCCCTGTTTCACCATTTCCCTCCTCTGGGAATCTAGGATCAGGCCAATGTTATCTGTTGGATGACGTTCCTATGTCAGCTCCCCAGCCTCGACATCCAAGCAGTGCTCCTTCAGACTGGAGAGAATAGGGACCTTATTTTGAGGAGAAATGAGCTGTTCTGAGGACAAACATCCACACAAATTAAACTAACCACTAGCCTACAAATAGGACAGCACAGTTGTCATTGGAAATGCAGCACTGGAGTCGTTCACTTCACACACAGCTCTCCTTGATGCTGCAGGGCACTGTCTGGGGATTAATCTTGTACTTCAGTGGTTCAGCAGCAGAAATGGAAAGAGGAGTTTTGAGGAGGAATCCTGAACTCATGAGGGTCCTGGGGAGCACATGAGGATGTAGTGGTGAAGGGATGACAGATCAGGATGAAACTCAAGGTAGATTTGAGGTACTTCCACCTGGAGGCCTGTCTGTGAGCCATGCCAGGGCTGGGTGGTTTTTCTAATTAATCACAAAAAGAAGCAGAATGCTGGCTGCTGGGACTCAAACTTTCTGGGTCCTGCTTACCCCAGGAGCCCCACAGAGAGCTCTCTAGAGTTTTTCCAGATTTTCAGAGCCCTTCTATTACCAGAGTTCCATTTCCACTTGTAATTACTGCATTATACAGCTTTTCAGGATTAATATTTCAATGTGTCAGTCTCGGTTCAGTAATGCTCTACATTTATATCACTGACAACAACTCTATTTATACATATTCAAATCGAAATTATAAGCATCTGAGGTTTCACAAGCCATGAGAAGGCAAAAGTTCAGCTAAATTGCCTGACTGTAAAATCACAGAATCGTAGAATCATTTAGGTTGGAAAAGCCCTCTTAAGATAATCGAGTCCAACCATTTTCACATAACACATTTTCAATAAAATATTTGTAAGTGAAAACGCATGACTTTTGCTTTTTGGGTTAATAGAAGAAACAAAATGTTCCTACTTTTGTAGTTCTCTTTTCGGGAAATCTCTATATACGGTCACATTGGAAAGACCTTTTCTTTAGTTGAAATGACAAGAGAAAACAACACAATTACTCATACCATCACCTTAAAAATTAATAAATAACAAACCCAGCTCATTGCACAGCAATAATCTTGGTATGCGATATGAGGAATGGTTAAATGCCACTCGGCACTGACCTCTCTGTTACAGGGCAAGGAGTCCAAGGTGAAAGGCTCCTGGGGGACAAAGGTGACTCCAGCAGCTGAAGCGCCCTGCATTTTCCAGCAGTCCAGGGTGAGCCTGGCTTTACAAGAAATGGCCTTCCTGAAAAGCAGATGACAGTCAGACTCAAAACTTGTGACATTTCCTTCATGGCTTGTCTTACACAGCCTGTGGAAACCTGAAGTTTCCGCGTGCTCAGCAGTGCAGCTCCTGGCCCCAGGAGATGTTTGCAGCCCTCAAAGGACAGGCAATAGTAAACCACAACAAACATTACCCCAGAGCAGTGATTTCCCCCAGACCCATGCTTCACCACCCCCTCTCCCACAGGGAGGAAGACTCCAAGGGGAAGAGCACTGACTTATGAAAACCACATGGGCAGGGCCTAGTGGGTCTTATTCCCGCTTGTATTAACAAAGCTGTCCGTGGAGCCTGTGTGTCACAACCTCCTTCAGCCACCCGGGTTTGCACCGTGCCTGGGGGAAGGCCCACAGCTGTAAGCTGCCCTGCTTACAGTGCCTCTCCAGAAAAGCCCACCTGGGGCCCTGGGAGACACATTTGTTGTTCTGTGGTGTCCCTTGGATCCAGTAACCAGTACCTGTTTGCTGGAGAGTGACCCTCCTCTGATCAGGTATTTTTACTTGCAAGAAACATTGCATTTACAAAGCAGTAGCTAAAGGCAACGTGCTAATAACTACCATAGCTGCCTTTTAACAGGACTCAAGTCACCAGGGAATGTGAACTAATTTGCTGTAATTGATTTAATATGTTTAGTCTGAGCAAAATATTTTCAGCAAAATAGAATTCTGAGAAATCCCTTGTCAGTTTCAATTGGGAGAGGGCTACAGCAGCATCCGAGCTGCCCCAGGGCCAGAGAGTGCAGGTCTCCACTGGCTTCCCATAGGTAGGGCACAGCCTGCTTTGGGCCTGCTCCGAGGCACCCCAGCTGGGGTCTGACCTTGCTGCTCTTGAAAATAAGATCTTCACTGCCTTTCTTTTTTCTTTTTTTCTTTCTTTTCTTCTTCCTTTTTATTTTTTTTGTTTTCTTCTTTCTTTTCCTCCCTCTCCCTTTTCCCTTTTTTCTTCTTTTCTTTTCATTATGCTTTCTTATTTTTCTCTTTTTACTTCTTTATTTTTTACACAGCCAGAATAATAAATAAACATCTGAATGTCAGTGGCAACTTCTAAGCAAATAGGCGAGATCAGTTTAGGTCTTGACAACCCCACACAGGGTCCACCTGAGTCTTTGCAAGACTCTCATATACCCCTTCATGAGACACATACCAGTTTGCATGTGAGGTGCTCACTGCTTGTCATCTCCCTCTGAATGCAGCTGATAGTGGCTTCGAAATAGCATTGTCACCACTTCTGGGCAACCAGGAAGGTCTGGACTCAGGAATTTCCTTCTGCAGAGACAGATGACTTAAGACAGATACAAGGTACCATAACCCCATCTAATTTATTTTGAAGTATGTACATTCCTGAACAAGTATATTAGATGGCATAAGTAATGAGAGCTTAATAGTTCACAGATGATGTGATCACACACACTGCGCAAACTGCAGCAGCCAGCTGTAGCCAAGTCCCCAGCCTACATCCCTCTTTGCTTTCCTCAAACATTGCTCCAAGTGAGTAAAAGTGCTAAGGCCCAGCCCCTTCCCCTCTCACTTCAGCAGTCCTTTACATCCTTAGCTCAGAGTTTTAAAAACTGTCCTGGCATTTCTTGCTGCCCACTATGTTCCAAAGGAAGAACTTCAGGAGGAATAAAAATGTCAGACACAGGTACAAACCTTTGGTCCTGCTCTTCTTCATGTTCTTCCAGAGAGTACCTTGTGAAAGGATACCTGGAATATTTTCAGAGCAGACATTTCAACATTGGAAAAAAATTGGATTTATGTTCAGTGCTCAGTAGTTTGAGGTGGTAAAGGTCATTTTTATTCTGTATCTGGATATAATTACTTTTATGGGAAGAACGCACGTGCTTTCAACATCTTTGTAAGCTTCATTCGTAGTCTATAAAAAATCACCTCGATATACAAAATCTCAAAAAAAACCCCCCAAAACAAAACAAATCTCTCAAGTGGGCTCTGAACTGGCAAAAATCAGAGATCAGTTTTCCCATTTCCTTCCTCATTTCAACCTAAAAGATGTTTTGAAAGGGTGAGACTTTTATGCTCACTATCCTTAGTGAGCATAAAAGTAAGCTATTAAACAGACAACTACTGCTCTTTACTTAAAAAATAAAAAAAGGTAGACAAAGCATGAAGTATTTTCCTGTGCTATTTCCTTTGAATCAATATTCAGTCTGGACACGAGCTGTATTTGTCAATTAATACTGAGATTATAGACTAAGTTTCACATATGTGAATGCACAAGTCTAGGAGGGATGCTCCAGCAAGGAAAGCAGAAAGCAAACATGGGCTTGGAGGGAGAGGTTTTCTGGGTCAAACTTAAAGCAGCAGAAGTTTAATCAAGAAAGAGGGGTATCACCACCAACCTTGAAATGTAATATTAAGAACTGGACATCATAGCGCAGTTAATTTTTCATAAAATTCCTCATTTTGCGACTATCTGGCAGGCTGAGGAGAAATGTGAGGATTCTAACCATGTTTTCCCCTCATTTATTAAGTGTCTTTGCTCAGGTGATGTCTAGAGCTGGATCATTTCTTATGTCCTCAAGAATGGATGGAACTTAGTTGTTTCACTAAAATAAATGGATGAGTTTGGCAGCTCATAAAAACAAAGTCATGCTTGGAGAGGACTGGTGAAGCAGCCTGACAAATCTTCCTAACAGCAAAATGAACATCAGCTCAAGTATTTGGGACATGCCTGTTCTGGATGCCAAAAATGCTGACTTTCTCTTCTGTTTGACAGTGACATACAACCAAAATGTTTTCCTGAGACAGCAAAACAATAGAACAAATTTTAGGGAGAATATTAGGAAAGAAGCCATAATGGTCGGGTCTGCTGGTCTGTGGCTTATCCACCCAAGGGAAATGGTGGAGGGAAGCCTAACTGATTGAATCATTTAAAACAGAATTGGAGTGAACACTGGAAAATATGCTGCGAATGAAGAACTACCTTCCACTGACAGATCTCTGATTTCTACCATTCTTCAAAAAGCCAACATCAGTGTCATTTGGGGGGTGATGTATTGCTGTGGTTGGGGAGACAAGGCTTCGAAATGCCAGATGAGTCACACCTGAGAGCAACCAGAAGGCACGAGGGCCTTGTACAAGTGGACTCATTGCACTGTGATTATGGGAGTCACTCTGGAGCTGACAGCAGCCCCTGCACTTGGGAACTTGGCCCGTGGCTGACAGGCAGCAGCAGCCCTCGGCAGCCCCAACACGCACAAGTTCCCTTCACCTCCCTCACCTGGGTACCACCTACATGGTAGCACAGCACGAACCTCAGAGCTTCAGGGTTAGAGTTGTTTGAGGATTAAGATGACTTTTGTTTCTTTTACATTGCAGGACTTCCGGCAGAGCTTTGATTTGGTTTTAGGCTTATTAAGTTTATCTGGAGCTGAACGGCTCCTACAACTGTTCACTGTGCATCAGATGAGGACATCTGTCTCAAACCAGTAATTAAAACCCAGTGATGGCTGGAGCTTCCAGACTGAGGAACCTTACATTGAAAGTGCCCTGTTATGGCTATCCTGAACCTTGGAAGGTCCCATGCTGCCAGAGGGAGGAAGTTTCCTGGTTAGCAAAGAGATGAACTCCCAGGGAACACCAGGGAAGACACAGGACTGCAAAGGTACTGCATGTCCTGATGGAAAGTTTGAGGTTGGGTGAAGATGCTCAGACTGGGAAGAAAGCAAGCAGCCTGGGAAAACTGGGGGAACTGCCCTGGCTGTCCTACACTAACCTGATAGAGCAGGCAGTGGTTACTGCTGAGGAAAGCAATAGAGAAAGGGAAAAAAGTACACCCAGCAAGTCCAGAAATCCTACTGTTCATTAAAAGAAACCATATTAAAAACTATGACACCCCATCACATTATTGCTTTTACAGAAAACCTCTATAGCTTGTGCAAACCCGGTCCTGTCTGTTCCCCCGTGGAATAAAAATAGGGAATGACAAAGACAGACACGTTATATTCCAAAGTTTTCAAGACTGACAGTTGGTTCAGGGATCTGCTAGTTTCCAGTCTGCTAGTTAGTTCTCTACACCATCTCTGTGACCCATCACTGTCACCCTGAATAACGGCACCTTCAGCCTGCAGAAAGTGCCTTGGAGTTTTCACTGGTGAAAATGAATGAAGCACAAAAATATTTTCAATCAGTACTGGAACAAACTTCACATTGCACAGCTGCAGTGTAAGTGCCGTCCCCCAGAGACCCTCTAGAATTTGATTAAGGTATACGGAAACTTGACTCATATTGTATGGACATTCATTTTCATGATACATTTTTAAAGAGACAGCATATATTTCCATTCTTTGGAAGAAATTTAGGCAGTTATTTTAAGAGGAATAATATGTTTATAACATGCAGCAGATCTTGATGGCAGCTGAAGCAGCAGCATGGAGCTGTGGCATTAGCTGCTGTGGGGGACTCTGTTTGGTGGGAGAAGCACCATGAACCATTGTAGAAATCAGAGTGATTTAAGTTTTAGTTTTTAATAGGAAGAATAAGCAGGAGAAGAAGAAGAGTTTTAAAGCCACCATGGGATGTGTACCCCAGGCTTGTGGGAGCAGATCTGAGCGTTCAGGATCAGCAGGCAGGGAGGGAAGCAGGGCTACATCCTATACCCACTGGTAAAAGCCCAGCCAAAAAAGCTGTGATATGCTCTGGGACAGAAAACAGCACTGAAGAAGGATATGGTCCCACCTACCTGCCCACAAAAGAACGTTTGGGCTGACACCTTATCAGCGAGAGGGTAAATAAATGAATGGGTAAACACATAAAATGGGCTAATTAATAGCAAAGTGGTGTAATGCTCAGCAGAGCACATGGCATTTAGGGCCATTCCGTGCTCTGTGAGAGCTGCCAGCATGTGCTGCACTGGCCCTCGAAAAGTGGGGAGCATGCAAAAACTACTTACCTGTGGACCTTAACATTTCTGCAGGTTATGAGACTCACAAGAGGCTCCAGCAACCACAGCAGGCTCTGCTCCACCTGGTACCTGGGCCCCCAGGGAAGACAGGGAGGCTGTTGGGAGTTCACACCCCTAGTGACAGCAGAATAAACCCTGTTGTTTGCAGAAAGATGGCTACTCTGTGGAAGACATACTTTACTAAAACCTCATTATCGCAGTAGGAACTCTCTCCATCTGTTTTTATGTAAATAATTTCAAAGTCTATGATTTGTGTAATGTATTTTGTTTGAATTAGTTTTCACCAGTGAGATGAGGATAAAGATTTTCTTTTATATTACACAGCTGGTTTTACTTCTTCTTAGTATCCGATACTTTCATTATTTCTATACAAATTCCTTTACTGCAGGAGATTTATTACTTATAGTAATCTTGCGTGCTGTGAATTTCTTATAGATCATTCATTTGGTCTTTCATGTGACTACTCTAGATGGGAAATAGAATGAAAAGGAGGAGATCTAAATCTGGTCAATATTATGGGGTGGTTCATCAGGAGTCATGCCTGCTGTCTCTTTTACAGTATCCAAGTTATGTACATTGTTCAAAGATTTAACTAACTTGTTAATTTAAATAGAGCAGCAGAACCAAATTATTTAATGCATCAAAATCCCTCAGAGATGTTGAAAATTATGAGTTTTCAGAGACAAATACTGCTTTTATTACATAGCCAGACAAGGACCCCTAAACCCACCAGTGCTAAAGCAAATAATAAATAACAATGAAACCTGCAGGAGCAGTATCAGAAAATGCATTGATACTGAACACGAAACTCATGTGTCTACCTGACAAACTGGTTGAGTATAGCAAAATTTTGTTAAAAGATAGAACCCATCGCAGATGTGATGTGATTTCCTGGGACATTTATGTCCAAAATAGAGAAGATAGGAAGAAGAGAATCATGTACATTCAGATCATTTTCTTTTGGCAATTCCAGAATAAAATCTTTTGGTGCTTTTGTTCTGAAACAACATTGCTTTTAGAAGGAGTAAAAGCTTTAAGCTGGAAGAGGGTGGATTTAGCTTAGACATTAGGAAGAAATTCTTTACTGTGAGGGTGTGAGGAACTGGAACAGGTTGTCCAGAGAAGTTGTGGGTGGACAGTTCATGGACAGGTTGGACAGGGCTTTGAGCAACGTGATCTAGTGGAAGGTGTCCCCCTGCCCATGGCAGGGGAGTTGGAACTAGATGATCTTTAAGGCCCCTTCCAACCCAAACCATTCTGTGATTCTGTGATCTTTGCCATGGGATGAGATGTTTCATGCAGCCCAAAACATATGCATGTGGACTGTGATGTCCTGTTGCTTCCTTGGCTGAGCTGCTCTTTACACATAACTATGTGGAGGATCAAAGGTTATTGGCAGAAGTCATACAGGTTCAAGCTGTATATACTGATCCTTCTTTGTGTAACACTAAATTACTGCTCCTCTATCTAGAGGGATATCCCCATGAGGTTATGTTGCCTGCCTTATGAGTCTACTTGATATGTATCAAGTATGCATTTGTAAATGATGTGTGTGAGAGGCTAGAAGGGAAATGTAAAGTAAGCATTGCAGACCTATAGCAGCAGGGCAGCACCATGTAAAATACACTCTAGAGATTAGGGAGTGTAAGCAATTTCTAAGTATCACCTGCACTGATCTCTACAAATAAGCAAGAGCAGTGAGAGAGACAGAGAGAGGCAGACATGACATAGGAATCTCTTTTCATTTCAGTCCGAGCCCTGACTGTGCAGGGGATGGATTTAACAGTGCAAAAGAGAAAGGCTAAGGATGGCAAACTAATGCTCTCTTGCTGAAAGATGGAACCCACAAAGCCACTACACCACCCACACTGCCCATTTCACATGTAAAACTCAACTCTCTTCATTCCTGAAAGCCGCTGGACTTATTGCTGTGTATAACCTCATTGCAGGTCAAAGTATAAACCTGCCTCTGAACCTACAGTGCTCTGGGGAACAATATCTGACATCTTACAGAATCATAGAATTGTTAAGGCTGAAACAGACCTCTAAAATACCAAGATCCCTATAAAAACCAAGATCTTTATCCAGACCCACCCCTACACATGGGGCACAGTGTCAGTGAGCATCATAAGCTGTCCAGCTCTGTTTCCACTTTGGGCTGCTGTGGGACCAGTATTAAATCTTACTTAAATCCTCCGTGTGTGTGGTACAGAGGGGATGCAAAGCATGGAACTGACACCGCATCTCAAAAGCCAAGGGCTGGAACAGGCTGAGCAAAACCAGTTTTCCCTCATCTTTCCCTTTGGTTTTAAGCGAATGGATTAAGCCACCATTAAGCCAGTCCAGTTAGAGTAAATAGTATAGAGCAGTGTAAAATTCAAGCAGAGTAAGAAGGAAAGATGCAAAATTTGTTTCTGGGCATTTTCTGTTACCTTTTCCTGCTGAAAAGACTTGTTGACTAGACTGGATCCCTATATAGACATACTGGATGTGACTTCGGTTTTCAAAGATTTTTCAGAAAAACCCAACCAACTAGGCAATTACTGATATACTTATCGTGATCAAAATAAAAAACAAACCACTCATTGAGTGGTTTGCACTGCTCAATTTTTTGACAAGAAATAGAGTTTAAATTGCAGTTTCTTTTTGTTTTCTGTACTTACACCACTAAAACCGGAGTACTTTAAAACAGCCACTGGAAGCTATTGGATCAGTACATAGGTGGATTTGCCTAACAGTTACTGCACTCTTGCCACAAGGCTAACATCAAGCTATGTTAGACATAAATCGAGGAAGGTAAGATGACTTTGTTAACTTACTGTGTATGTTTCATTATTGCACAACTCCCCTGTTGTGGAGAACATTTTTCATCTCAGCTTCTATCAGCTGTTACAGCTTAAAGGCAGAAGAAGAAATACAGGGGACTTCCTGAGGCCTCCTTGGAGCTAGGAAAATAAATCAGGGTATGTTTATTTTTTAAGAATTAATTTTGTTTCTTGTCTGCCCTCAGCATTGCCACAAGAATATTGTGATTTCTTCAAATTGTTGTTTTGTCCATCACATTTATCACAGTCCTTATAGGTCTGCTTCTATTCTACAGACAGGTCATTAACCATTGACAGCATTTGATAGCTGGTATCCAAAATTCAGCCTGTGCTCACCAATTGACTCCATCCTCTAAATCATGTGCCATAAATAACTTCACACTCCAAACTAGGGGACAGAGGGAGCAAGCTGCTTCTCCAAACAACATGATAACTTCCAGTAATAACCTTCACAAGCCGAAGAGTGAGGCAGCATGGGCTGGAGCACCATCTGCTGGCATCCTCTCTGCTGACTGCTTTTGCTTTTGGTTGCTCCCACACGTTCCTGGACAGCACGGCTTATTGCACCCAAAGGATACAGTGGTCAGGGATCCTTGTGGAGTATAGGACACGGTGGCAACCCTTGGGGGATGCAGGAAAGGGCAGGAGAATGGGTTTTCTGCTCACCAAAGAGTGTCAGGAGCCCAGGGGGCTGTGACAGCAGGGTCCAGCCTTGCTGGCCACACGTGCTGGGACGGCCGTGGGAGCATGGCCAGGATCCCCCACGCTCCCACTTCCTTACAGCTGAGCATGGGGGAATCTCACTGCCAGTGCTGGAGAGGTGAACACCTCCGCAAAAACGGCTGCAAACTACAGTGCGATCAACTCTCAAACACATCATTTTTGGCTTTCTGGGTACCTCTGACCTTGCCTGAGGCCTTCCCTGAGCAGAGTGGAATAGATTTTTGCAAGGGTGGTTGACTGGCAGGAGAATTAAGTATGGTTTTTTGCCCTTTTTTTTTTTTTCCCAGTACATCACCATAACCTTTCCCTGTAAAACATCCTTTTGGTGTCTGGTTTTTCAACTGTGAGAGGACATTCACAGATTTTCCCTTTCCCCACATTAGCTGCTGCAAGCTCAGTTCATGCGTGGATTTCTTGCCACAGGCATTCCATAGAGCACAGAAGGCCCCAGGCAGCTGTGGAGAAATGCTGGCTCATGCGGAGGTCTCCACAACCTGGAGCATCCACAGGTGCCAAAAGAAACTTTTTACATGGTCACATTTTCTATTTAATAGTCACTGGATAAAATATGCACACACTAGAGAAGCTGCAAAGGAGAGATCAGCAAGAATGATCTCAAAAAGTGACCTGTGAGGTCACCCAGAGCACCTTTAAGATACAAAAACCAAGAAAGGGGCAAGTAACTATCCTGTAATACAGCAAGGAGAAAAAACACATTGTTCTCGGTGTCTCTGGGAACAGGACAAAGTGTAGAGAGTCAGCTTGCCAGGAAAAAGTTCAGATTGGACATTTTGAAGACCTTCCAATAGGACAGATACTACAGCACAACAACAAGCTGCATGTGGGGTCTCTATGGCCAGGACCAAGTCAGGTTTTTCTCAAGAATGAGGGAAGTGTAACTGACCTTGTCCCAGTGCACAGGGGTGGATCTTGAAATCCTCTTCCAGCTGTGTAAACCTTAGTCTCCTGAGAGCAAACTCATGCATCCCTGGTGTAGACTTCTCAGAAGGAAACACATTTGTCCTCTTATAGGCACAGCTTGGGTGTCTGGAGAATAGAAGGGAAACTATAGATGAAGTTCGGAAGCAGCTGAAAGTGGATTTTCAGAGTTACATGTTTAAATTTAGACAGAACTTAGGATCAAATTCTACTGTAGCATCTTAAACATTTTTTCTCCCACTTTGGAGCTGAAGTTTGGTACTCCCTACCACAGTCTCATGAGTAATATTTATGAAGACCAGGCCAATGTCTAAGCATGCTCAATGTCCTAACATTTTAGGGCCCAGTTGTATTATTATGCGTTATTCCTCTACACATTCTCAACCTTATAAGCAAAGTGTGGCTCAAAAAACTCAGGTGCTGTTTTAGACTCCAACAGACAGACAGAAAATTTGCCATGTTAGAATCGACAATAAGGACCGTTGTCTGCGTAAAACTGAGAATTCCCATGGTGAACAACTAGATGTTGGAGGAGGGAGAAAACAAGGAAATTTTTAAGGAAAGATAGCAGACTGAATTAAAGACTAAGTTTCAAATGTTTCCAGGCCTCTGTCACTAGCATCAAAGCACTTAATAGAAATCATGCTAATATGCAAATGTTTTCAATTCAGCTATTATCTTTTCATATTTTATTTGTTTATTTAGTCATGGTGTTAACAGTAAAAATATCTTTTCAGCACAGGGCCTTCGGGGATACTAAAGAAAGTTCCTTTATTATTTCAGGCAGACCCTGAGAATAGCATATATGTTTTATGTAGATGTGGCAGATCAGTGAAAGAATCTCCTCACAAGACACACAAATCCAACGTTTTGTATTTTGTTCTCATGCAAAGGAATAACAGAAAAAAAAGTTATGAAAGACAGAGAGCAGCAAGCTAGGAAAAATCCTGTAGGCCAGCAACACAAAGAGCCAAATACTCAAGCCTCTTTAAATCAAGTCTTCCTAACTTGCCTTCTAGATCCCAGTATGTAACTGACACCATCTCACACTCTCACCTGTTTGGGTATAAGTCTGGAAGAGGAATGCATACTTCATCTTTGGATTTCACCCTGCATGCAGAACCACATGTGGGCCTCAAATGTGTCCCCGGCTGAGGATTAAATTTTAATCTGCATTTTAAAGCACATGTGGTGGTGATTGAAAAAAACTGGGGAAGAAACATTGCTGTAACCACAAGCTTTTTAAAACGTTGACTCTTCAAAACTGTCCTGAATGCTGCAGAGCTGGATTAACCCAGCTGGTGAGGTAGATTAATGTTGTATGTGGCTGATGTGCTCATACACCTGGTACAATTACACACATATATACACAGTACACAATGCTAGTGACATATTTAAGAAAAAGAAATGGTAGGAATTTCCTCCTAAGTACAAAAGCTTCTCCGAATTTCTCTATTATGTGCAAATGTATACAAGCAAAATGAGTTTGAACTCAGTGATTGTCAAGATAGCAGCATGAGAAAGCTTCTTTGTTGTGACGGTGCACAACTCAGGGTCATGTTTTTCTGAATAAGGAAAGTCTCTGGTGATTAATAATTTCTTGAAAGCACACCAGGCTGCTAGCTACACATTTCAATACTGTGAAAGAAGACAAACTTGTGTAAAACAATCACCCCGTATCATCTGTATCCTGCCAATATACAGGCTACACAGCTGACCCCGGAGTATGAAAAAGCACTGAGTGTAAAATTTGTTACATAAGCCTTGAGATAGTGCTAGTTTCCTATTTCTCTGGACTGCATCAACATTGTAATGAAAACAAACCAAAGTCTAAGGAGGCCACAAATGCCACATTCTGTCTGCTGTGCTGACGAAACTTTTAATTACAAAATCAGTGAAGCTAGTTAAACTCCATAAAACTGTTGATTGAGTTGGCCTAACACAATTACAATTCTTGCAGAAACATACCTTTCTCTAGCTCTTTCTCCTTTCTCTTAGGCATATTGCTCAAAAAACATAGAACCACAGAATTTTTAAACTCTACAAAATGCCACTTGCATCACTGGATTTGTGATGCCGTTGTTAATGGCCAAGATCAATAAACTATTTAAGTGTGTCAGTATGCTTTGCTGGCTGCCCATAGGTATGAAATAAACCCAGTTTCTGCTGTATCTTTGTGAACTGGAGAAACTGAGTGGGTTGGAATAAATCCATATATGCTCAATGGAAAAGTGTGGAGTTTATCTCTGAAAGTACACTTTCAAATTCGCTAGCTGTTGAATGAGAGCAGCACATAAAATGGATCACATTCATTTTTGGTGATATTATGTCATGGTCAAAAATGGGTTGAGCTCTACATGTCTCAAATTCTCGATCATATACTTGGTCCTGTAAATTTTCTGCATGATTTTGTAATAGCAGTGTCCATCAGTTGAACTCAGCTTCAAGTATGCTAAAATTGCGAGTCTTAAATTCATAGTTCATGAAAATAGAACACTGCAGGAGCTTGAAATAAATACGAGTGAATAAAAATATTCCCCAACAGGAGCTGCATGGATTTTAAGGAAGTTACAATGAGCACACTTCTGGCCAATTATTTTGTGCTAAGCTATTAGATGCTAAGGAAAGTAACTCATTAAAATCTTCTACGTGAGTTCTCACACAAATGTCTGTTATATTTCTCTGCTGCACAGTTGGATAAAGAGGGATATCATGTAGTATACTGGAGCACATGTTAGCAAAGCAAGGCATTGGCTGCAGGAGGCATGGGGAAGGCAAAGCCACTATTAATTCTGAGTCAGCTAAGTACATTTTGATGTTGCTCGAACCAGATAGCAGGGGAGATCCCGAGAAAGCCAGGCACCTGATACGAAAATGATGACTAGAATATAATCCAATGAAAATGACCAAATTTCTGCAGGGAGAACAGACCAGGCTCCCACAGGTTACATCTACAGCTGTAAATCAAGCAGTGTCAGGGAACATACTGTTGTAACAGTCCCTACCTGTTGTCTCAGAGAGCTCCTGGGCTAGGGGGAGAGATTTCTATCTCCATATTGCCTTGGTGCTCCCACACTTACCAGTGAGCATCTTCCAACGGTGCGCTTCTTGCTCTGACTGCTCCCATAAGGACTCTCTCTGATATTGCAGCAAATTGGTTGATGAAAAAGATGAAAAAGAGCCTGAGATCAGAAGAAGAGGATCTTTTTAGGGGTTCCTCCCATGTTTGCTGCGGTTTCATCTCATGGATACTCTTGGAGAAGTGAAATTCTCTGAAACAGAGGGCGGAGAGCTGGCTTTTGTCAATGCACCCAGCACTCCTATCCTCTGGCCGCACTGTGCTTGTCAGCTTCCTTCAACGGGTTTTGCAGGTGCTGAGGAGTGACAGCTGCATGTTTCAGTGCAAAAGGAGCGTTAAGCACTGAGGCTGTGTCCACTTCCCCCAAAGCACCTGGTGGCCTTGTATGAGGTGCTGAGAGTAGGCAGAAATGCTGCAGTGATGAGTGGATGGTGCCCTGTGTTTCTGGGATGAGTTGACAAGCTGTATGCCATTCAGGATTGCACTGCCCTCAGAGCTCCCAGGCAGGGGTAGTGCTGGTGTGACCCCACCAGGCAATTGGAGGATACCAAATGCTGCCATCAGTGCAAGGCCAAGGGCTGCAGGGACATGATGAAACCACCTCTGACTGCTGCATCTGGTTCCCCACTTGCTTGCACACACACTGAACCACAAGTCATTCCAAGACAGCACCATAAACAGTCAAGAATCAGACCAAACAGGATTGAGATCCCTCAAAGACTTAATATTTTGAGTAGCTCACAGACGAGTTTCTTTCCACTCCAGCCTTGTTCCCTCAGAGCTTGCTTGTCAAAATCAGGTTCTTTTGTTTTGCTCCACCATATATGTAGGTTTTGAGGGGCTTTTCTTTTCCCTTAAAAACAATCAGCATAAATTGAAAGCATCTTGGGCACTTGTTGAAGTACAACCAACCATTTAAATTACACGTGGAGGGCCTAGCTACCTCCACACCTCAGCTATTCAGTTCTGATACATTTCCAAGTGCAGAAACACCGGGCAGAGCTGAAATGCTAAAAACCAGCTAAATCCACTTTGTCTTGGGAACATAGGTAATTGTTTTCATGGTCTGTCTTTTTGTGTCATCTGCAGTTCGTAAATGTCTTCATATCTAATATATCATTGGAATCTGCAGTTTATTTCTACTAAACACCAGTTTGCCTCAGCTGAAGGCCCTTGAAAAAAAACCCCAAACCCTGTTAGATCGTGGCTTACCTGAATTCTGTTTTTCCAATGGTACTACACAGAAAAGAAATATGTATGGCAAAGTACACACTGCAGCTGGCAGCTAAATGAGGCTTGCTGTAGTATTTTAGTGGTGAATCTTGGGGCCAGCCCATCATCATGTAAATCCACACTTCTTTGTTGGTGTGGTTTTGTAGGAACCTGGTACCATTAATGTCTCCCCAAGTCCAACAAAACAGTTCATCAGTGGGGAACCCACCAGTCCTGCTTTGCAAGTGAAAGGCTCATCATGAAGTCTTTCAATATCAGCAGGCTATTTAGAAATGGAATTTGTGGCAGTCTGCAAGAGACTTCTGTAATTTCAATTAGGCTTTCTTTGGAATGGGCTATCTGAGAAAAGTATGGTTTTGGAAAATAAAGGCTTTATCTACTTATTAGCAAGTCAATAAAAGCCATGAAGACTCCAAACTTCTGCTTTGGCTTTGTGTGCCTTTTAACAGACCAAACAACCTAGCTTCATTTGAAACTGGTTTCAAATTACTTGCAGATGGCTGGATGCAGATGAAAGACTGCATAAAGGTGTTCCTTATTCTATTCCCTGCTCCCTAGACTATTGGGCTATGTGCTGACACTTGGATGCTTGTTTTACAATATCATTTGACATGTGGGATTTATGTGTCAAAATTTCATTTAAAGCCAAGAAAATGTCAACTAGCAACTACAGAGGAGCAGCAAAAGACTGTGCTTTTCAAGACAGAAGTCAGTGAGTTGGACACTGCCAAGTCTTAACCCTGTACCAAGCACACACAGACAAAAAATTTGACCCAACTGCCAGCAAACTAAGATTCCTTTGGTGTGTTCTGCTGAGATTCCATTACTGCCTTTATCATTAAGAAAATAATGTAATAAAATGAGACCTTTTCCCTGAATGCATTAATAAAGATAACTTGTTGGTCAAGCTCCAAAACCACTGGAGCCACATTTAATTTACTGCCTTTATGGATTTAGGATTTGGTTCGCTGCTATGTTCAGTCCAGTGCAACAATATAATGGGAAATTGTAATGGCATGTGTAAAAGAGAGGGTTTCTAATTTATCACTGAAGCTTTAAAATGTCTTGTGGAGACATCCACATTTAAATGCTACCAAAAATGGGCTTTTCACATGGTTTCACCACAGCTCACCAAAGCGGAAAGTGGGGAAGAGCCAAATAATCATCAATATAACTTTTTATGCCAGTCACCTTAAACCAGTTTGGTGCAAAGAACAACTAAAACAGCCTTTGAGGGCTTTGCAACCCCATTTTACTGTTTCTTATCTCAAGAATGACTGTGTATTACTTCATAAAACATAAGATACCATACTGCTTTATTCCCAATCAATAGAAATAATAATGAGTTATGTAAAGGTCCTTCTGATATCTTATGAGTAGCTGCTCAGAAAGGCACTGGTACTTTGTCCATGCCTAGTTTAGACAGTGGAGGCTTTGCCATCACCTACACTTGAAGCACTGAGAAAACCAGAGGACCTGTGAGGGGGAGGGCTATGGGCATCACATCATGACAGAGATAAAGGTGGCATAAAAGATCTGTATCCCAACAATGTCCGCACAGGAAGAGCATTGCTTGTTAAAGGCCTGAGTCTGCAGCCTCCCACACTGAGCAGAAACTGCTCCTACAGCTGCATTCTCATGGGTTTGCTGCTGCCTTGTGATACAGGAAAAAGGGGAAATTAAGTATTGGCTAGTTTGAAATGTCCCTTACCTCTAAAGGAGAACATTCTTCGGAGTGAGGTTTTAGGGTGAAATGCCAGCTTGAATGACTAGACATAAACTGGCATGGCTTCGGCTCACATGCCCTCTCCAAAAGCCATGTGTGTTCCTCTCCTCCTCCTGGGACAGCAGGATCCTCCTCTTTCTCCTGCTCAGGCTTTAGGAGATGACAGCAGGAGCTTGGTCTCCACGTGGCTGAGCAGTCTCTCGTGACACCATGACGTGATCCAACCCCTGGCTGAGAACAAATACAAGCCCCTGACAGAGGGTGATCACCAAACCCACACAGTTCATTTGGATTAATTTTAAGATTGCAAAATATGGTAAAGAATATCTGAAAAATTCTTTCAAATTGTCCCAGGAAGTGCACCCAGCTCTTTACTTTTGGGCAAGGTAGAAAGGAATTTGCCATTTTAAATTTACCATCAGGACTGATTAAATACTTGGTAGGTTGTGTTGAATAAGGCACTCTTCAACTCAGGTGACAAAAGAAGTCTTATTTAGAAAATGCAGCTTGTCCAGAGACGTGCTCTAACTGCAGAATTAAACAAATACATTTTTTATTTGTGTTTGAGAGTTTCCATTTCTGCAGCTTTTGCCAGAAGACTGAAGAGGTCTGTGATGTGTAATTTACTGCTCAGTGATTTTAAAGATGAATATTTGGATTCTCATTGATATTTGGTTTTTATTAGCTCATTTTGTTACCAGGGAGGTTTCCACATGCAGCTTTATATAAACTCAATCTATTTTCTTGTTCTGTCCTTGGGATACAGTATGTCTTGCTTCAGGAAGAATTTGGAAACAAATGCTCTGGGGTTTTTTGGTTTCCTTTGCTTTTCTTCCTCTCCACAGCTCATACTTACACTTTTTATTAATTCCTTGCTGAAGGTAAATTCTTTATTGCTTGGATTTCTGCCAGTGGTTTTGGGATTCCTCCTCCTTGTAGACCTGGTGAGCCAGGCTCCCCTGGGAGCAATGCTCCCGCCAGAGCAATGGGGGGGCACTGCCTGCATCCTCACTTTTGCACATCCCAAAACCTACCTAAAGCCTACGGGCTTGTGTCTCCAATAGGGGCCCACCATGGCTAGTGAGAAATAGTTGAGGCCCTGAACAGCCAGATCACACCAGGGCCCTTTTGACCAGCTCAGCTTTATCACCATACAGGTGCTATAAATTCCACCATGGCCAAAGCAGCTTTTAGGAACCTCTAAGAAGTGAAAGTCCACAAAAAGCCCTGAGAGCTATAAAATCATGCTCAGATCAAGTTTAGAAATTTAAATCCAAAATATGAATCCTGACAGCCCATGCTCAGCAGGCAGCTGACCCTTCTGGGAGCACCAGGACCTGGGTGGCCCCTTCATAAGGGCTGAGCATGGTCCTCCTGCCCACACTGGGTGCTGCCCACGCCTTAGCAGCTTGTCAAGCTTAAGCCAAGTCAAGGCCCACAGACAAGGTCCACTTAGATGGTCACTCCAGTGGATGCCCAAGGACATGCCTGGTAGGAGTTTGCAGAACAGGGTTGTTCACAAAATACAGCAGCAATGCTATTGAAAGGTGGACAGAGGGAGGCGATACGCCTTTACACAACAGCCAAACAGCTGGAACGCTCTGCCAAGGAGCAAGCAAATCCACTTCATTTCCTCCTCCCTGTGGAAGGCTTACAGCTCACCAGGTTCCCCGATTGTGTTTCACCTGGGCACTTAATCAAACAAACTGTTCATGAAGTAAGAGCTGACTGAGCAATATTTCAAACCCTGCAACTCTAGGTACAATAGAAGTTGTTTTAAAATTACTTGCCAAATTAGCTCAAGTGAGCCAGAAGCACGAACTCCTAGCCAAAGCCCTCAGTGCAAGTCTGAAAGTTGAAATAAAACTTTTAGGGCTCTTGAAAGAACAGGAGATGAGGGAAATGGCATTCACATTTATTACAGAAATGTAATTCATAATCCCAGTGGTGGGAATGTTAATGCCTTATGATTAATGACAGTGATTTCTTTGTGAAAGCAAAAAGATCTCTGGAACTGAGGACACTACAAAGAGCAAATGAAACACCCTGTAATCATGGCAATGATTCAGAAAAACAGGTAGGTATGTGCCCTACCTTAAGTACCTGCTTAAGTGCTTTGCTACCTAGGGCTGTGCTTGAGTCAATGTGTTTTTTTCCTGTACTAACGTTTGTCTTGCCTTTTTCTTAGTGAATGCGTTCTGTTTCTGCTTCATTTAATTTTTAAGAAAAATAGCTTTCCAGAAATGGCTAAAAAAAATTCAAATATTTATTCACTAATGTTTGTTATCTGCTATTAATAATGCATACAAGAGCTGCCTCTACAAATTAGCACTGACTTCAGTATGTCCACCATCCCAAATGGAAAGCATGTGTATTCCAACGAAATACCTCTGAACTCCTCTCTTGACACCAGATATTTCCACCCAATAATTAACTCACCTCTAATTAATTTCTCCTCCCCTTTTTCCTCACATTTTCCTGTACTATAGAAAGGCTGTGGCAGGCAGAACAAGATAATACCTATCTTATTCCGTGGGTATTCCACCATGGCATATGAACCACCTCCTATTTGTTGCTCTGTTAATAGAAAGTGAGGTTAATCAACTGTCACAGACACACACAAAAATAACACTGTGGGAAGAAAAGACGCCCAGCAAAGCCTGAATTACAAAGCAATTGCATTGCATCCTTCATAGACACCCCTCAGGAGCACCCAATGCAGCATACATGGTCTTTTAGGACATCATCCAGCAAAACACTAAAATGCTTTCCTAATTTTAAGCATGTGATCAGTCCCATTGATGTCTATGACAAATATCATGTTTCCTCACACTCTCTCTGCATGGACAGAGGACAGGAGACATCAGATTTTACCACATCCCTGTATATTTGGAATAATAGGTAGAATAGTACCTTATGTCCACATGTTGTGCAGTTTCCTATCATTGATAAATCCTTGAATTCTTACAGACAGGTAACTTGGCACTGAGCATGTCCCTGTCTGAGAACCAGATGCTCTCCAGGCCCGAGGTTCTAAACCTACACCGTCTTTCAGTCAGTCTTGTACAAGAAATACAGTGATTTTTAATTGAATGGGAAAACTACTAAGCGGATTTTCCACAAAATTTCAAATGGGAGAAGTATGTGTCATTGCTCATTTGGTGAGAAGGACTTCTAAACACCTGCAACTAAAGTTTTCAGAAGAAAGTGCCACGCAGAAATATAAGCAGAGTGACTTCAGTGTCATCTCCAGGACATCAGCAGTAAAGCAAACTGAGACAATTCAGGTAACTATAAGGTTTGCATTAACCATGATTCATGTAAATTTCTCCTGTGAATGCTATCAGATTAAGAACTGGTAATTTATCTCTACTTGCTGCTCCACTGTGGTTACTTCAGCTATACTCCCACCCTCGGAATCACAAGAGGGGGTGACTGCTGGCAACTGACAGGACCCCCCTCCCAAAAAAAAGTTATTTATTTACAGCAGGGAGTGGGCAGGGAAGAGAGGAAGGAATATAATAAAACATAGGCTGTACTCAGAAATTGGGGTTTTTTTTCCCCAAGTAATATACATTGGAATCTCAAGTAAATGGAGTGTGTAATTCTTTGTGAAATGGACACAGAGTTGACACAGAGACAAATACTCTGAAACGCAAACCAGCACATGCACAGAAATGCATATATGTCTGTGTTGTACTCGGACACACACAGAAACTCTGATTCCTTTTATCCGGTTAACTGTATGTTTTCCCCTAACATCTAACTTTCTATAGTTCCAAACCCTTATTTTTTAATTAAGAACATTTAAATTTTTTTTTTTTTTTTAAATGACAAAGCCGCAGCAGACTTGTGGTAGGCTTCTGGAGTGCAATTACCCAGTTCCACAGCACCAGTCCCTTTTCTTTTTGGATGGCAGTCACAGACTCCAGATGCCAATGTACTGAGGCTAATTTTTTCCATCAGCAACATCTAGCTATTTGGCAGGCAGCTCTAGAATTTTTGCTGGCTGCCTCAGAGCAGTTAAATGGCAGCACTCTCCATATATTGCCTGGGAAACTGATTTACCTGGGTGGTATTTAAACCAATGTTTTGCCTTACCCGTACATTTTATGCAATGGTTTCCTACCAATAAACATGCCTGGGAATTATCTTCACATTAAATTTCCACAAAGACGTATTTTTATTTGTAGTCGGAGTCCTGTGCTTAAGTGTTCTTTCACGATTCGCAGGCACCTGTGGTCACAACTCCATGGTACCAGGATTCCTGAACTCCTGTGTTGAGGGACAGTGGAAGCCATGCAATTAATCTCCTCAATTTGCCAGCCAACCTGAGAGAGACAAAAGAGAAATGGTTTCAGCCCCTGATCCCTATTTCAAACTGCATTTGTTTGCAAAATATTTCCCTTCTCAGAGTTACTTCCGTGGACTAAAACATTCTACATTATTAAAAACTCTTAGAACAGACTAACTTCCAAGTGAAAAGCTATTAAAAATCCATTTATTTTTTAATTTGCTTAATAAATGTTGAAAAAAGGTGCTCTTTTTGGTTTGTTTTTCTGGGTTTTTTTCTGACCAGAAGCATTCATGGAGTTTTTTATGAGTTCACAAGAAAAATTATATGCCTGGTATCTTAATTTCTTTTCCATAACATGCCATGAACTTCATATTATACCATACAGATCATATACAAATCAATATTGGTGCTAAATTTCCATACATTTCTAAAAACACAGAAATATATATATATATAGAAACATAATGCCTGCTATCAGGTGCCCAGCTTGAAAATAACAGTTTACATGAAAATATATAATGCCTAAGCTGAGTGACACAAAACTGGACCTCAGTAAAGGGGAGCAGAGGGCACAGTCCCAGTTGGGAGAAGGGCAAGACTGAAAGGAGAATCGAGGCTCTTGGTGCCCACGTGGTACTGGATCCATGGGACAGACCTGCATCTGAGGATGCTCAGGCTAAGCCCCAAGAAAAAAGTTCTCATGACATAGCTAGTCAAATGTCATCCAAACTTGTCTGTGGAGGATGGAGATACACAAGGTCAAACTCAGGAAGAGCCTGTTGGAAAAGGTTTGGGTTTAGCTGATGTTCCAGTATGAAAGGGAAGAGCATCAGGGTGGTCTGTGAGCCCGTGCCTCCAGGCTTGCTCTCCTGACTGTCCTCACCTCTTTCTTTCACCAGAATTTGACTCCCTTGCAAATGAGAGACGACAGGCCATTGCTTACATCCCCTGCAATCAAACCATCAGGCACTTTCCAAGGAATGATGAACGGTAGTCTCTCCTCAAAGGAAGCCAACAATCTGCTGCTGTTCAGCTGAATGCTGGACGTCTTTCCGTGAGCTGAGTCACAATGATTAGGCCTTCTGCCGGTTTGTCTATTAAACCTTCACATTTTAATTAGGGGTATGGGAGGAGGGCTGTTTTCTTTGGAAGAGGAAGGATATCATTTTCATTTTTTCCCTCTGGTGTTCCTTCCTCTTGGGGAAGTTCCCCCGTGGAGCTTAAGTGTGGATAATTTGCTTTCTGCGTCAGGAAAAGCATTGTGTGCGGAGCACATATTCCAGTGGACACAGTGTCCCTTGGCTGCAGGACACATGCCTCGGAGCAGGCAGGTATCCATGGAGCGGTGGGCAGCTCTCCCCACTGCCCGTGATGGGAAGTGCTTCCCCTTTTCACTGCCTGTGCACTGCTTCAAGCAAAAAGGAGGTCTCCTACTTGTCCCTATGGAAACAGGTACCTTTGTGCATCTGTGCTGTGCAGTTGCAGAAAATGTCACGTTACAGCACCACTGCCCTGATGTTCACGTGCACTCAGAACCCTCCACAACCTTCTGTCACTGCAAAATTGGCTTTACAGTTTGTGATGGGCTTTCTCCATGTGAGAAACAGGTTCTTCATCACAGGACTGTTCCTTCTGTGCATCTTCTTCTGCAATCCCAGCTGGTTTCAGTGCTGTCAGAGCCGTCACAAGAGCTGTGCCTGCCTCCCCTAGAGCTGATGACAAGCCACATGAATGACCACAAGAACATTTAGTCTCATTCCTCATTCCAAAGGCCTGGAGCCTTTCTCCTCTCCACCCCAAACCACAGACTGAACCAGAGCTGGGGAATGGAGCTGAAGAATTAAACCACATTTTGCTCTGTGTCTGAAAAAAACATAGCAAGCAGTCACATTTTGTAGAAAGTAGTAAACAATCAATTTTTTGTAGGACTGAATGCATCAGAATGACAAGAAATACCTCTTGAGCTTTCTCTGAAGTTAGATTCCATATCCATTACTGACATGGTAGTGTACTATGCCCATCTTTTCACCAACACACCATACTAGGAAATAAGATGATGACTAGAACTAACTGTAACTTCTATCTTAAATTTATGGAGGTCAGGTCCTCCTTAGGATGGATTGAAAAGTCTTCCTCTTGCCTTCACCAGTGATTCAGTTTCAGTGTGCTGGACTGTGCCTAAGGGCTGGCAAACCACCTGCAGGCTGATGTCTCCTTGCTGCAGCTGGAGCCCCTGGGAAGAGCTGGCAGCGGAAATCCAGGACAGCTGCTCCATCCATTTATCAGTTTCACAAGGAGCCTGCCACTAGCTTTGGGCACCTACATGCTCCTGCAAAGCTGGCTCCACAATCAAATATGACTTCTCCTTATGGGGTGAAAAATGCATCATTTTCTTCCTTAACAACAGAATTTAGGAAGCCTCATCCCCATGCCAAATGTGATATTGCAAAATTCTGAGGAACTATATATAACTTGCATCCTGACCTCCTAAGCTGTATCTCAATTTCCATGTAACTCAGCTGGGTCACCTCATTCTCCAGTGTCCTTGGCTAGGTTATATCGTCTTACAAAAGATAAATTTACAGATGGAGACCCAAGAGTTAAATTGCATAGGGTATAAGATAAAGATAAACCTAAGCATGCCTAAAGACGTCGTGGTCAGATGTCAGCTGTTACCTCGTGCTGGCATTCTTGGGTTATGCAGAAATGTAAGTTCCATACATACGCTCTGTTGACACTGCTGTTTGTCCCATGAAGTGTTTCTTCTTGGGCAGTGACAAGTCGGATCCTGGGACATAAATCCCACAGCTATTTTATCACTGACTGCTGCCACGTGGAAGATAATACTTACTACTCCCTCTGCCTTGCTGTCAGCCCTTTCTCCCCCAGCAGCTTGTCAAACGCCGTTTGCAGATTACACAGCTTTCATCTACCCGGCGGAGGACGCCTGCCTGCCGTGATTCCACACGCTCACAACTGCAGGGCATGGGGAAGACTCGGCACCATTCACACCCTGTGGCAGCTGACGACTGCCCCATTGTGAAGCCCATTGCTGGGCCACTGGGAATGGGAGTATCCAGCGTTTATGGTGAGCAGCAACATTGGCATTGCAATGTTGCTGAGTAATTTTCAAACATGAGGCTGCAGCTTCTCACGTCCTTAGCCAGGAGCAATTTGACAGCTGCCTTTGCACCAGCTGGGCTCCAACCCTGCAAGGCTTCACCCTTCCGAGAGCAGCAGCAGTGGAAAGGAAACGAAGAAATTGGAGAGAATGGTGTGGCAGGTGGAGGGCTGTGTTCAAGTGTGGCGGTGCCTCATCCTTCATTTTTACTGCATCATCTGTAGCAGATGTCTGTAGGCTGTGGCTTCCCAGTCTCCTGTAAGATCAGGCTCTGAACAGGAGAGACCAGATGAAGGTCTTTGGCTGAGGAAGAGAAATCAATTATCGTGATAGATGGGTTGTAGCAGTTGGAGGTGAGGAAAAGAAAAACAGCCAAAGAGCTCTCCTACAGCACACAGCAATGGTCCATGCAAAGCAGCTGTAGTTCCCCTTCAGGAGGTGTTTCCAGCCACATGAAGCAGCCATGGCCAGCAGAGTAAATGCCCACCACCAGCCAAGTGTGCTACCACCAGGAGCAGCTCCTGTCTGACTCAGAAGCTTCTAAAAATACAGCCTTGAAGAGACCCTGCTGGTGTTTGTCTGCTTGCATGGCTTGGTGCTTAGAAAGTAGTCATCCTTCAGCAAGGAAAAGCGGTGGTGAACAAAAAAAATTTTTTTTCCCTGATAAATCTGTTGATTTACAAAATATTTTTTTCATCATTTTTTGAATGAAAGTGGGTAAAATTCAAAAAATAATGGCACTGAGTGCATCCCACCTCAAGTGTTCACATGAGAGGCTCTGACAATGTCAGGTCTTCAGAAGGCATTAAGAACTAACCTTATGAAAATGAATCCTTTCTAAAGTTATTTTGCATAGGTATCCAAGAAACATGACCCCTAAAATAAGTTGCCTTTAAAAACTGTGTGTACAAACCAGGAATCATTTCACTATAATTAATTAATAATTATTAATCAATCAAATTCTGCTGGAATATTTGTACATATAGTCATATATGAGATCATTATTTTATTATTATGCTAATATTAATATCCAGTTGATTGCATAGAACAAATTTAGTTACTATTTTAGGCAGAGAATAGTTTTGTTTTATACTAAACGCCCTGCTTATCTCCTGTACTTTCTGCCCAACAGAAGATCTGAAACACAGCACTTTTTTAATATCAAGAAAAATACTATATCTGAGGTGCTTTTTCAGTGATGCTTTTTCAATGAGAAAAGCAGGCCCTGCCAGATATGAATAGTGGCCATGTGTTAGATGATGGAGCTTCAATGTGCCTGTTTAATTTGCAATCATACACAAACTTAGCAGTAAACAACCTCAGCAAATAATGAGCAATTGATGGAGAGCATTTTTTACTAGGGACAACAAACATGAAAGTCAAGATGAATCCACTGCTTCAATTTCACAGACAATGTGAATTAGAAACAGGCTGCATACATTCTGTTTTAACTTACAGAATAAAAGGTTCTCATTGTCTAAAAAAACTAGATTAATTTTCAATAAAATTCAAAACTTATTTTACTTCCTCCTAGTGGTTTTTCCAAAAATTTCCTAAGTAGGCATGGCTGTGGTAAATATGGCAAATTAATTTTGTTACTTAGATAGATGTGAGACACCAAACAATTTTCTTGCTATTAATTGATAGCTACAGAAAAGATGCAATGGATCACCCCAGACAGCTCCAATAAATCTTTTTGTGTTTAACATTTGTTTTGAAAACACAATTTTGCAAGTGATTGATGTGAAGAAAATTGGCTGCAGCCTCCTTCTGCCATATTAGCTAGAAATGTCTATATTTAACACCTAACACACTGATTTTGATGTTTGGTGGCTTCCTCAAGCAAGTCTTGCCTATGTAACAGCCCCATCTCTGAAGGTGCCTTCAGGACACTACAGTGAGGGTTCATGGTATTTTCATGGTGAGAAAGCAGTAAGTGGAAGCCCTGTTTCCATTCCTGCTGTCACATTTGGCAGCAGAGTGACTTCAAGCCACCGCTTCTTGTGTCCCTGCCCTTCCCTTTCCTGCAGGAGAGAGCAAGGGCAGCACTGCCCTCTGTGCTCGATGGCTGCCCAGTGCCAGCCCAAGAAGCCTCTCTCAGTCCATCTGCCCTGCACTAAATTACACCAACAGACTGCAAGAGAATGCAAAACAAAGATGCCAAACCCACTGAGATGAGCCAAATCAGCTCAAGCGTGCAGAGTAACAACTGCATTCATAGAGTAAGGAAGAAAAGGCTGCAACAGAAGTACCCCCACAGACATAAAACATGCATGGGCAAGAACATTACTGCTCAGCAAAGCATGGGGAGAAGAGCCCACTGGGAAGAGCACAGAAGCAGCAAGAAAGGGATGCCCCAAAACATAAACAAGCAGGAGGATAGTAAGCAAGCCCCAGAAAAAGTGAAAGGAGACAAAGAACAGATGGCAGTGAATAAATAAAGCCAGAAGCATAGCAAGGATTATAAAGCATTTTTATAGTAGAGGAAAAAGCCCATAAGAATGATAAAATATTATTTATTAACTCCCAGTCTCTGCATTTTATGGTGCCCCCCCGATTGGCAGGTGTATGAGCTCAGTTCCCACAAAGAAAACTCACTTTTCAGGTGCATTGCTGTGTCTGGAGGGAGGTGTTCTCTATTTGTTTTGACGTGGATTTTTGCCTACATCCACAGGCTGTCATTTTTCTGAGAATACCACCAAATGCTGCAGGGAAAAAACCTGCCAGAGGCAGTTGAATTTGCAGCTAAGGACCAGCTAAGACACCCATCCTGCAGTACAAGTTCTGTTTTAGGTCCTGACTTTTCTGTATGGATTAGATGTGGATGGATGGAGGGAGGGACATGCAGCTGTCTTCAGGAGCCATTATATCATTTACTAACATTTTTCCGTGTGCAGTGGATTGAGCACAGAATAAGCTAGTAGTTACCTATCCAAAACTGCACTTTGTGGCAGACTGACTAAAATCATGCTTCCTGCCTGAAAAGTGACAAGTAAAGGATTGTAAGAGCACAATGAAACCCCAAAGGCTAGGTATGAAATGGATAATACTTAATGATAAAAGACAAGTTGTTGAGTCATGTCTGACTAAAATAGATGCAAACTATTTCTGTTTAGCAGTATTCCCCTCTAGCAGGGGGACTATAGCAGTAGAGTGGCAATACCTGTTTAAAATGAGAACACAGTTTTTGCAGTAAATGTAAACTGAGAGAAACTTCATTCACCTCTGCCCCTCTGAGGGGGCAGGGATTTTTGTTGGCCGTCAACATTAACTCTTTCATTTGCCAGGGTTCGTATCCTTGGCATGTCTGATCAGCTTTATCGGTTTCACCTGTTCTTTTAAGAAAAAAATGAAATGTCTTTCCTTGATTTTACACTTTCAAATATGGCCCAGACTTATGATTTTGAATACGCTTCCCTCCACGCCCATCAGGAATCCTAAGGAAATCTGAGTGGGGCAGGTGGGAGGTGTAGTCCCAGCTGGCCTATCAGCCTCAGCAACTTTCTAAAGCATCTCAACCCCAAGGCATGACTGCCCACCACGGCCTGTACTCTCTCAGAGCCTGGATATGTTTGCAAGGTTTCTTACATCCAGATGATATGTACAATTTCTAGTTATTTTTCTCCAATGCTGCAGAAAATCCTTCTGCAGATACCAAATCTCTTCCAGGCCTGTATTCAGTTTCTAGACACCTGTGTGTTTGTCACCTGGAGGCGACTGGAAGGCATTGCAAAGGCCCCTTTTGGCAATGTCAGGATGTTATTTGTGACAGTTAACATGGGCTTCCCACAAACAAAGGCACTAAACCTTTAGCTCCAGAGCCACAGCTGTCTTCTTTCTTTAAAAGTTTTTTACTATAGAACACTCTAAAGTGTTTGTTGGTGTCTGCAGTGCATAATCTGCTGATCTAATGCTTTAGGTTTTAAATCAAGTTGATGCTCACATCAGTCTTAATAATTCATTTGCAGTCACAGAAAAATATTCCCAAACATACACATCACCCAAAACAACTCATTTTGAATGCCATGAAGATAAAGGAAGGCCTTTTCCCACACAGTCCATGATGATATGGTAAAACACATTGTCCTTACCATATGAAAACCAGAAGTTTAAAGGAATTAAAAAAGAGTTTAGGGCAGTTGACAGGAAACAGGGGAGTGCAGTGGCTCTTGAAGGCAATTTTGCCCCTACACCTTGTAGCTTACCTTGTGTCATGGCAGATGCCCAGTGGACACCACTGTTCTGGTTTTGGTACTTTTTGGTACTCATCTCCCAGACATCTCTTGTTGCCTGTGGCTGGGGCAGGACATGGGATGGTTCCTGTGATCTTCACTGCCTTCCTTAGGAGCTGTGGATACAGCAAGCCTTCCTGCAGCTGCCTCTGGAGGAAGGTTACGACACTCTGAGATGAGGTCACCAAGGCATTTTGAGCTGGGTCCTTGGCAAGAGATGCCCTTTGCTCTTTCTTCTCATGGTACACACTCCAGCTCCAGAACTATCACAGAGTATGACTGGGCTAAATATGCACATGGGTGCAAAGAAAGAAGAGTTTTTGCAAAGCCAGATACTACCCCAGCCCTTCCACTCTGGGACTATGATGAATGTTTATGCTCACAGCACTGACTGTTCATTAGCAGAAGCCGTCATTTTTTCATCTGAGATCACTTAGCTGAAGTGTTTTGGCAGTAAATTTCTGGCCCCTCTCTTCGTGAGGAATGCCAGACAGCAAACTGCTCACCAGCTGCTGCATCTACATTTTTAAATAATTGACAGTTCAATTTTGTTAATTTTTACAGACATTCATGTAAGTGACAGTTCCTTATATCTCTGAGATATCTCTGTGCTCAAACTGAAGACATATCTGAAGAAACAGCAGACTGAAGATGCAATACTTCTTTTTCCTCTTCCTCCTAAATCTAAATACCTTCAGCTTGAAATGTCAAACATTGGACTCTGCCATATTCTTTATCTCTCTATGTATAATCAAAAGGAAACATATTTCCAAAGATGACATTTTTATAGTGAAATAACCTGTTGCTTTTCAAAATACTGCTTCAATTGTGGTTGTCAGGAGGTTTGGAGACAAGTTTTGTGAATGGCAGTTCTGAAGGCAGGAAAGAGGGAGGTTTTGCTGTGTTTCCTCACAGGAGTCACTCTGTGCTCACCTGATCTCTTCCAGGCTCTTGTGACTGAGACATCACATAGCGTAGCTGGGCGTGCTGATCCGCAATGCTGCAGCTCTGCTGGTGACACACAAACCAGAATTCAACCTTCTAATGTAGCTAGGACTTGACTGATCAGCACGGTGGAAGACCGGGGCCCAAGCCCTAAGCCAGAATCCAAAGCTAAGAGACAGCTGAAGGGCTGGAGCGCAGGCCCAGCCTCCTCTCCACATGGAGAAGGCAAGCAGCCACATGCTGTAATCACAAACATCCTGCCCAATGGTCACACATCTAAATATTCTACTAGACTCCATGGCAACAAACAAAACCAGAACAAAAATGTAGAAATCTTGTGGATCAGTAGATGTACTCTGAGCTCTTGGAAGCTAGACAAGTTGGATTAAACTGTCTAGCTTCATAATGTTTGTTGGGCAGGGAGGGGAGGGAACTTTAGCCTTAAGCTCTTCAGTTTATTATCATATCCAAGCTCTTGCTCTCATTTCTGGTCAGATGGAGCAGATATACTCAAAAGGGAGTATCATTCTCTGATGGGGTCTTTACATAGTTTTGCGTAACAGATTTATGACTTTACATGGCTTGTTTATAGTGCTCTGTTGACTAGAGAAGGGTGACTTTCTTTTGAGGAAATGCTTTTCTCTAAAAAATGTTTGTTTAAATCCATCAAAATTCTTCGTGATTTGACTGATATTTTTCGGCCAAAAATAATTGGACCTTCAAACAATTCAGAAGTTCAAATATTTTGATTTATCATTAACTTAAACTATTTTGCCTCCTGATTTACTAAGGACTTTTTGAAAATACAAATGCTTTTATTAAGCTTTCAACTAAATCCATTTTTGGTGGTGGTCCTGATTTTACAAGGACATAATTCATTGAACCTTCTTCACTACTTCCTGCAGTTTTGGGGGTTGTCTACCAAACCCAAAAGCTTATTGACTTAGCACCTCTCCCATGCAGGCAGCCAGGGATAGCCATTTGTCCTGCTTACTGAAATTTAGAAATGCCTTCCTAGTGAGACTTGCTGCTGGATAGCATTAACACTCCCTAATCCATCTGATCCATAAGGAGAGAGTTCATAGGCAAAGCAGCAATGCTCAAAATGCTCAGGGAGCTTATGATCACTGCATGGGCACTATGGTCCAAACCTTGGTGTACAATCACAGTTTTCCTAAAGTTGGGTCTATTTTTACCTACATGAGACTGTTGCATCTAGAGATTCTTTTATTTCACTAAATAAAGCACACAGGAAGTTATTCCTCTTAAAGCCCTCTTGGCTCTACTTCTTATGCCAGTAGCAGCAGCCTATCCCCAGTGAAAACTGCTCGTGCTATTGCCTCCTCCTAAAGCTTCAGTGTTTTACAAGCAGCAGTTACCTGGAAGGTACAGGCCTTAATCAGCAGTTTAGAGGCCTTTCTCAGTTGACTGGATCTGGATTTATTTGGTGCTCAGCAGGACAAGTTCAGCAGAGGGAAATGAGTGTCACTTATCAATGTTTTTTTCACTGTCATGGCTTAACTCTAAACCCAACCTATATTCAACATATCCTTGAACAACGAGTGCTAGAAAAGGATGGAGTTTGCACAGCAGTCACTCTGCAAAGCACAAACATGAGAAAGTCTCCACGCCATGTAAGATCTCCTTGGTCATAGATGCAAAGCTGAAGGCTCAGCTCACATTTTCTTGGACAAAGAATTGTACAGGCAGCCTGAGTTAACCCATTAGCCACCACGACTCCCAGCTCTCTCCTTGGACTGCAGAGTACTATGACAAATGTGGCCAACACTGCACCTGGACAGAGTGCCATAGCAGAACCAAAGTATCTGGCTGACCCCTTTTTGCCATAACACATCCCTTGGCTGCTCTTCATTCACTGGTCTCTTGGTTAACTGCAACTTACTCTTCAGGCCACTAATAAAAGGTAAGAAACTGCACAGATCCAAGACCTGATCCTGTTCATTTCACTGACTAGAGATCATAGGGATTTTACACTCTTTATTATGTCAAAACTAAAACAGCCATGAAAAACAAGTAAAATACCAGACATCTCGTATCACTACGGCAATCATTAGCAAGTAAATTCACAACCTCATTACAGGTTTTGATGAAGTTGTGAGTTTACTTCACCAAATTATATTGTAAATTATACAACATAGCAAGAGCACTAATTTTCTACTGAAGTATATTGCAAATTATCTTTTCCCTTACCTCAAGTCTCATCTTTGTGAACTGGTATTAGGTATTTTATCGCTGCTTAATTCCCTCTTGAGTCACACTTCAGCCTTTCCAACATTTTTTTCAGCCAGGCTGACAAGTCCACAGTAGTGACTCCAGTCACCTCCATTTCAACATTGACTTAACATTTACGAGTTCCCCATGGTGTGGGGGACTGCCACATTTAAAAACCAGCCCCTTCTCACGTAGCTCTTTACAAACTCTTACAAACTAATTATTGAGACCTGTGGGTTAACCTATTTGACTGTGTCAGTGGAAAGCATTGCAGGATCAGCCAGCATAAAAGCATCGCTTGTTTACCTCTTCTATCTATCACCTCCACATTTCCCTGACAGGAACTTCAGTGCTAAGTCTTTCTGCTTAGCTTCATCCACCGTGGCTGACCCAGCTGGATTAACAGCTTGAATCACTTAACAGCAAAGCCAGCTGCAAACCCAAGAAACAACTCCCAGCTCCTCGTCTTCACAAAGCCACAAGAAGGCAAGACCTTTCTCCAGCCGCCCTGTGCAGGAGCTCACCAAGAACAGACTCAGCGTGTCTGTCTAACTCCAAAGCGGGGTGCTAAAAGCTCTCACGATATTTGCAAAGACAGCAGCCACAGCAGGAGGGCGAAGCCTGGAGTTTTTTCCATGGAACTTAGGACAAAGCAGTAAACATTCAATCTTCTCACAGGAAGCTTCTCTTCACGCTGCTGTTGTTTTGTTCACCCAAGTTAGACCAAACTGGATCAAAGGTCCATCTAACCCAGAAAATCTAGTTTTTTCAGAATATGTTCCCACGTTCCAGCCACTTGTGGCTGGAGGATTTCCTGAGCCAGAACAATGTCTTTCTATGAAGATCTCTGGGCAGGGTTTTCTTCCACAAATTTTTGCAGGACATTTTCAAAATTTGCATACAAACACAGGCATATATACGTGGCACTTTTTTGTTGCTATAGATACCTTAGTTCAGAAGAGAGTATCATTGATAAGCAAAATTATTGTTAGAATAGCTGCTTAGTATGGGCCAAACAGTTACATAAGCAAAATGAATCCAATTAAAAGTCCATTTTTCTCACAACCACAGTCTTCTGAATCACTCATTGTTCAGGCTGAAGTTTTCCATGCCTAAAGAGAGAGGTTTTCTTATCCTTTTACAGTCAAAGCAAAATCCCTGCAACCATTTTTAGGTTATGGGAGAGTGATTCTAACCAAATTTCTTCCAGAAGAACTACAATAAAAACAGATGAAATTTGAAACTTGGCCGTGACTGAGTAATCAATGAAAATTAGTGCTCTTGCATGCTTTGAAAGTAATTTGCTTTAATTTAGCAAAGTTGCGGCTTTTCACAAACAGCATGCTGTGTACTCGTGGCTGAGATGTTGTCTACAGGTGGATGTACTGCAGAGGTCAATGAGCACATGCACTGATTCCAAAAAGATCTCTGTGTTGCTTCAGAGCCTGCCATTCACTGAAGTCACCCTGTAGAAGAAATAATTCTCTTTTATGGGTATGGAGATCTGAGCTAACCCAGCCCTTGAATTTCTTCCAGCCTCCATCAGGTGTGAGGGCCCTGTGCTCAGAATGCAAGAATAGGATAGCACAGGTGAAAGGGAAGAATCAATAAACCAATTCTCTTTTCTAAGAGCTCTACTGAGTTTGAAAAATCTGCTTCTTACTCTTTCCCCATTGGAAGAAAATCCTAGCAGCAGCTCAGCTTTGGAGAAGGGAGAGTCCTCCCTCAGAAAAACCAGTGGTCCCCAGGCAGTGAGGGATGCCCCTGAGATAAAGATGTTGGTGATTAGGACTCCTTAACATAAGTCTTACCTCATAACTCTTAGTTCTTGGGTGAGTGCTTTTACACCTTTGCAACCAGGGAACAGCAGGAGCCCTGGGTGAACAGAGGCAACTGGAGATTCCTGCTATACTCTGTGCATTCCCCGAGACACTGATGGTGGCCAGGTCATCTCCTGAGCATGACTCTTTAGGGAGTCAACAAAGTTAACAGCTGATTGCTCAGGGCTCATCTCCAGAGGCACCTGTTACCTCAGCAAGGAGTTCACTGACTGAGTAAATAATTCAGGCTAGGCAAGAACCTTGGCAAGGTCAAATGCTTAGAAAATCGACAAGCCAGTGACTAAGCTAGGCTACTTGACCTCCCACTATGCGTTTGGAGGGAATATTTCTTTTAATGGTGGCCACATCTGATTGTTTTTAAAGCTTCATTGTGCTTCAAACAATATAAGAAATCACATAAGACAACAACCAGCAAAGGAAAAAACAAAAATCAGCCTCAGCTTCACCCAGTGACATCTTCTGAGAGCTCTTCTGAAATATCTCGATATCCCTACACATCACTTATCTGCACATCTTTGTTTACATGAATAAATGACTCCCACAGTGTCTGACAGGTTTCAATTCTGGCATTAATCTTCAAAGAAATTCTTATTAAGCAACTTCCTCCATGTCAATTTTTAGCTCTATAAAATAAGATTCCTCCTCTGGGAATTGTTTCCTTGGACAACTAATTACAAGAGAAACTCTTTCTTGACAGAATTTATAAAGAATAAAGAATAAAAAAATAACATCATTCTGACTCATCTGAAAATTACTGTTGTGTCTTTTACCTATTTTTAAAGTCTTTAAAGCATGTGGATGATACATGACAGATTAATACCTTGAATTTATGCACCACTGGGAAATGCCATTATCAACCAGACAATACTGAAACACAGGACTCTAGAAGTTATTTATATGATTTACACCTTTTGTACATCCTCTTTTTTTTTTTTTTTATCAAGAGCTCATCAGTTTAATATATTTATCTATTTTGTCCTTCCTCAAAGCACACAATGTCAAGTTCTGAGCCCTTTGAGAAAATTAAGTGAACATACAAGGTTGGCCAGGTAAAATCACACAGAAAATTATGCAGAAACATTATGCTAGAATCACTTTTAATATTGAAAACACTATCATTTATGGCCAGGGAAGTGCTAGATATGAAGAAAAAAATTTCTTCAATTCTCTAAAATCTAAGGTTTTCACTGCTTTATGAGTTTCAATCCATTTGCAAAGTTGCAGCTATGACTGAATAAAACCTGCTACATAAAACCAAAGAGAAACAATTTATGACAATTCCTATTTCTTTGAAAACACAGAATTCTTTTCAGTACCAATTTTAGCAGTATTCAAGATTGAAGTGTAAAAGGTGTCTAATACAAAATAAGCAATTTACATTTTCTTTCCAAAACATCAAAGGTATTTTACTCCTGGGTTAATCAACCTCTAATCACCAGTGAAGGAACAACTGGAATACTCTGAAGCATCTCAGCACAGGCAAGCAAGAACCAAGTCAGACCCAAGAAAAGAGTTGATTTTTAAATTCTTTGCCAACAATAAAGTTGTTTCTGTTAGAAACCCTAAATTACCTTTTCTTTTATAGGCTCCCAATACCAATACTTGATTTTTTAATTTTTGTCATGTGCCACAGAAAGACTTCGATCATGTGGTAAATGGTTTTACAGTAAGTGGGCAGGACTGCAAGCAGCAAGATGCAGAACAAGGAACTTATTCTCAAGAGTTTAATTTTGATGGGTTGCCTTTGATCCCACAAAGACCGGATTACAACTTTAAAGTCCATCCTAGCAGTGGGTGGATCACCTCCGGAGCTGACCAGAGAACAAAGCACATTCCAAAGACAGAAATTGCAGGACCTGGCTTAAAACTCTTGAGCTGCAATTCAGGGACTTCACCAAAAAAAGAAACCTGATATTTGTGCCAAGCCATCTAACAACCACAGAATTTGAGAGAGTGTTCAGTTCACTTCTTTTTTTATCTGTCAGGTCTCCAGCTTTCCCCTTTAAGATCACCAGGTTTGTTCTTTAGCAGCCACTGTCAAACAAAGAGTTATTTCTTGACTATCGTATTGAACTGTATTCTCTTTTGCCTACACCTTGTGCAAATGACAGGAACTGTTTAACATTTATGGGAATGCAACAGAGAAAAGAATTTGAAATGTTTCAAAACTGAGGAATTGGAAGACAAAAAAAGTAAGAAAAGCATTCAGAATGTCTACAATAAAAGAAAGAGAAGGAAACAAAAGAAGCCAAAGATTTGTTTTTCCTTTGGTGAAGGCCAGCCAGGAATTCTTGAAATTCTTCAAGCTACACTGAGCTACATCTTCTAGATCAAAACATGAAGCTGCACAGGATTTAAGCACATGCTTCATGGACTTTTCAACCACTGGCAATTTCTGCTCTGACAGAAAGACTATCTCTTGTCTTGTTGGGTCTCTACATCTTTCACAGCATATTCATTAAAGTTGTTTCTGACTCTTGAAGTTGGTTTCTGAGTAGTGATTTTTGTGAAAGTCACAAAGTGTTAGATTTAATGCAGAAGGAGGCATAAAATTTTTCATGCTGTGAGCACTCTTCCACATATCTAAGAGATCTGTCCTGGGTGAGAATTCCCACTGAAGCCCTGGGGGAGAATTGGATTCAAATGAATAATTCCCAAATGGCTAAGTTACAGTCTGATACTTACAGGTACTGAAAAGAGGGAAACCTCTTGGCTGATGTCAAGAAGGGGAAAAGACATTGGAGAGAAGAAAAGGAATGGGACTTCTCTCTTCTGTGTCCCCTGACAGAAACAGGCTCCTGGCTTGAAGTCCATTTGAGGAAGGACATTGTTTGTACTGTGCTTTAATTGAACACTCTGACCAGGAGGAATATCCATAGGAAAAAAGAACTAATTAAGCCACCAGCAACCCATTTAAAACAACAATGAAGCATTTTGGAAAGTTCCTGGGGAGGAGGTACTACTGTTGAACTTGGGGCATTTCCTCCAAGATTTCCACAGAAAATGATACAATTTTAGGCTGTAATACATAAAACCCAGTGATTGATTCAGCCCTTGAGCTACAGATGGCGCTTTGCAGAGTATCACCAGATAGGAACTTGGGATCCAGCTGTGGTAGTTTCATACACACAGAGGACTCAGACCCCAGTCCTGTGAACAGGGTGACACTTTCCCCAAGCTGACTCCTTTCCCCCCAAAATAAACTATGAATCTCACCCATGGAATTAGCCTGCTCAGAATAAAAACTACTGATAAGCCTAATGACCCTCCTAGGCTGCAAACAAAATATTTAATTTAGTGAAAAAAAACCCAGGAAGCTCTTCCTACCTAACTGTCTATGGTTAAAAAAAAAAGAAAAAATCCGTCTGTCACTGATCATGAGATATTCTTCTTTAACAAGTGCCAAAAGTTCTGAAGATCATTTTTAGAGGTTTCTAAATGCATTATTTATAAGTTCCCTTACTCTCACAGAATTCTTTATAGCTGGAATTGCAGCATTAATGGAGCTTGGCTTTACAGGCAGAGACAGAAATAGAAACAATGAAACTTTAAAACTTACTAAAATACTTTACGAATAAGCTGCTGTAAAATATCAGGCATCTACAGAGCACGCTGTGGTGCGAAATGCTCTGAAGGCCTTATTGTGGCTTCTTGGAGATGACCTATATAACTCACTCACAGCATCTTCGCTCAGGAATACTGAATCTTTCCAAATGCACACCGTGAAACTTTCTCAGACCACATTCCAAATATGTTATAATTTTTATATCTATCCCAAACACATATCTTCCGTACTTCCACATCTCTAAAATGGAGTGAGACAATTCAGTCATGCAACATTTAATAGCAAAATATGCTTTCAGCAATCTGACTACAGCTCTCTCCGTTTTGAGTTCAATTCCCAAAATAATTTTTGGCAGGAAGAGATATTGGGGGGTGGGGAGAAAGAGAGGCAAGAAAACAGGAAAAAGAAGAAAAAGAGGTAGATTTGTGAAACTGGAAGCCAAAGTAAAATGTCCCTGCCTTTGAATTTTCATGCATTATTTATTAAATGTGAACACCTCCATTACATTTCAAAATACCTTGACGAGAATTCAAAAAAAAGATTTTTAAATATTTGAATCCCTGGCCAAATTTTGAAGAAACTCAATTGCTCCCAAACTCTCATCAAGAAACAGCAGTTCTAGATAGCCTAATGGATTAAACAGAGCTCTGTGAGTTATGGTACCTCGAAGAGTACTGAAGCCCATGCCAATACACACGCTCCTGGACGCCACCATCACATTCTCTTTTGTACCTGCATTCATGTTTTATGCAACCTTTTCAAAGGACAGTATTTTCTTTCTCTGTGCAAATAAAGGTAAATTCTTTCTTCAAATACAAGTGTGTGTAAAGCACTGTTAATTCAGAAGTGTTCTATATTTCTTTCTGGTTTGTTCTTCTGAAGAAACATGAAAAAGCTCCAACATTCTTTACAGATAATTAGCATTGTCCAGTCCACTAGTAAGTGAAGGAATGGTGATGTTACAAAGGTAAGAGAACACATAACAGGATGAATATGGCTGAGTCAAAAGCTGGGGTACTTTGCATACAACAATCAAATAAAAATTGGCTGCAAATACTTCAGGTCCACAAATGTTAAGCTGCAATTATTTTTGGTATTTAAGAATACTGGAATAACAACTGTATTTCAAGGTGCTGAACACATAGATTCTGATGACAGCTACAAAAATGCTCAAGGGCTAGAGAAAATGACATATGGCATGACAGTAGAAAAGGTTAAAGAGATTAAAATAGGTAGGGTTACAATAAGCAATCATATCAGGTGCTCCTTAACCTAAAGCAGAAAAAGGTATTGTAAGATCCAACAGTTATTTGATAAAGTTTGGACAATTCACATATGAAATTAATCCAAATTCCCCTTTTTAAACTGAACAAGCTCTGTTTCAATCAGGCTTGTTTCTATCACTTGCTCTATTGGAAAATATTAAGTAGTCCACAAAAATCTGTCTGTCTCTACCAATGACCTCGCTCCAACTCTATTTTTCCCTGCCAATGTACTCTGCAATAAATGTATCGTGTTGCAGCTCTAGAATTAACTCTTACTTGGCAGTGTGTCAAATGCCTTTCTGAAACTCAAATACATGAATTCCACCGAATTTACGCATTGAGCTGTCTTCTCAAAGACTTCAGTGTTTGGGCACATGACCTACCCTGAAACTCATGCACAGTACTATTGCATCTGTGTGTCCTGATTTTTCTCCAAAGCTGATTCCATTCCATTCCAGTGGAGGTAACTGTTGGAGGGCTGTGTGAATCCTTTTATTTTCCCCTTCTTTGCCAGGGGGGCTCCATCATGACTTCCAGTGGCATACTTTTATCCTTTCCTTCATTAAAAGCCAGACTGTTTCATGCCATGCCATACCATACCATGCTGTTGGGCAGGCTAACTCCACACCCGCATACTCTTTCTCAGTCTTAGGACAAGGACTATTATTTCCCCTCTATTTGAGCACATCGTCTCCACCTTCGGCGTGGTCTCTTTTCCTTCCCTGCCCTTTCTATTACCTTTGTCCTGTCACTAATCCCATGATCATCATTATCAGCAGCTTTACTGCAAATTAGGGTTAAAAATGCCTTCACTTTAGCTAGAAGAGATTATTTTTAGCCTCTACCTCAATTTTCAGGGTTCCCACTTCTTTTCTTTCTTTTTTATGAGCAAAGAGCCTTTGGCAGTTTGCAGTAATGTTCTTAAGTCTATTCACAGACTTTTTGCAATCCTCACACTTTGTCCCCTTTTAAACATAAGCACTTCTTACTGGACAGTCCATACCCCGTGGGGCTTTTTTGCCCTGAATAATCTTTGCTATCCAGACAGTTCCAGCCAATGTTCCCATCTTTGACTTGATACAATTCTAAACCTCTCCAGCATTCAGACTGCTGTGTCCCAATGCCTTCACCTCTATATTTATGAAAGTTTGTTCTTTGAAGTCAGTAATCCTAGAATTTAGATTATACGACACAGTAGGGAATACGATCAAAGCTTTCTTGGGTAGCATAGCTATGTCAGTGTGATGTTCCACTTGAGCTAGTAAACTTTGAGTCTGTTAGCTGGAGCAAAGAATGGCAGTACAGCTTCAAATCAGCCTATTCAGAAGTAGTTCGGTTCTCTTTCCTGGATGGAAAATGTCATGTAGACAAAATTGTTAGTTACAGACCTATTCCTTCCTTTCTTTGGAACAGGCTTTTTATTTTTTAATTTTAACAAAAGTAACTTTTGGTTACAGATACAAGCTTGTTTTCTCCGGGCAAGTCTTCTACAGCATACTAATTTTTTATGAAAATAAAAATTAATATAGATCATCTTTTGCCAATAACTTTGTGAATAAATGTGTTAGCTCCATATGTCCTAGCATGATCAGCAGTATCTGTTTACCAGCCATATATATATTATTACAGAGAACACCTCAGCAGTACAGTTATAGAAAATCCTATGTGTACATATATACCTGTGCCTAACCCATATATATCTCTCTAATCTATATATCTATACCTTAGAGGCTACAGCAGGCACTGTAACCAACCAAAACCTGCTCTCCCTGGACAGCATGCATTTTTTTGAATTGGAATAATTACAATTGGAACTCATCTCACCTCCTCACCTGATTTTTATCTTCCATGTAACCTAACCAGGCTTGAGAAATCATGTGTGTCCTCCTTGACTTTCTTCACACTGTCTTCCCCTATTCTTTCCCTCCTCTTGGCTGACCGGCAGAACTCTGCTGAAGGCATTGCCATGGTTTAGGAATGGTATTCTCCAATTTAGTGCTCCCACACTGCTGCTCGCTCCCCCTCTCCACCCTCACTCCTGTGGTGCGTTGGAAAGGAGGATTGGAGGAAGTAAAGGCAAAAGTCACAGGTTGAGATAAGAACAATTTACTGGAAAGAGCAATAAGACAGGAAAATGAACAGTAATAGTAACAATACTAATGACAGAGGGTATAAGAAAAGAAACTATTCACATGGAGAAAAACCACCCGACAATAGACAATACTGGATGGCTCCCCCTGACTGGAAAGAATCCCTTTTCCCCAGAAGAGAGTCCCCTTTCCCTGCCCCCAGAAATGATATCAGGTGGTATAGAATAACCTCCATACCCTGGCTGTGGCCCCTCCTGGCTACTGCCAAAGTTAACCTTGTCCTGGCTGGAACCAGGACAATCATCTACACTGCAAGGTCCTGAAGCCTCAGCTTTTCATCATCAACCTTAACAGACTCCAAGAGGTAGTTTCTTTTGTCATGAGGCTGTGGATGAGCAAAGAAGTTGTTCCACACAGTTTATTTCTCAGTGTCAGGTCTTTAACATGTAATTCTGTCCCTGGCAGGCAGCACAACATTATTTTCTGAAACAGCTGAAAGTACTCAGTTCTTTTTAACAGGGAGTCCTCACTAACAGAGATCAGCTATGTATCTTTGCTCTTCCTTTCAGCTCCAGTTTATCCCATCTTCTCTATCATAAACCTTCATCTCTCCATTGCTGAAACTCACAACATCTCTGCTTAGGAGAGTCACCCAGTAAACAAATGTACACGCATTTCAGAAGAATGTAATCAGCAATCACTTATAAGATTTTGCTCATATTCATAATTAATTTCTCTTTTAGGAACAATACCCCAAAATCTGTCTTTTTATTATTTATTTTAGGTAGGCTTTTTGTAAGTTAAGAAGCTCAGTGGGTGATGGGTTTGATGGTGTTTTCTTCAGTCGCCACTATTGCCGTAAGGCACCACTAATTCTGCCATGGGATACAGTATCAGGCACTGTTGTTCACACATGTGAGAATTATCATTGCTACAAAACCAAAGAGCTGTAACACAGGACTAGCAGGCCTGCACTCCCCAAAGTACTGCCTCACAGTATTGACTGACACAAGATCTTCCTAAGGAATAAATGTCTCAAGCATGTGGGCGAACTGGATGTGCCTTTCACTCAGTCTCATATTTTAAAATTCAGCTATCAAGATGTCCTCCTTGCTTCATCATTTCACCTTTACACTAGTTGCAGTATTCAAATTTCCTTGTTGCTTTTTGTCTCTGTGGTATAAACATCACTACTTAACTCTCTGTAAATCACAGAAGATCTCATTAAATCCCACACAAAAACTACTGGTAAGAGGAGGCTTGTGTTACTAACCCTCATTTATCTCTAATTATAATGATAGAACACACCACATTCTTTTAATAGGAAATATTCACAGTTTGGCTTCACACCTTAAGTGCTTAGGGATCAGAATGGCCCATTTTCAGTTACTAAAACTAAGTTAAAAGAAGTATATGAGGGATGAAAATGGTGAACACTGAAACATATTAGCTACATATGGAAAAAATCTGAAGGAAAAATGGGGAGTTCAAATATATCAGTGATCAAGCCTAGAGTTTATGACATTCAGCAACAAAATTAAATACAGTTTACTGCAATTCTATTGCCAGAGAAAAGAGCAGGCTGCTAAAACTTATCCATCTCTACCCAGTGAATATGCAATCAGCCAATGGCACAAGATGCTCCATTAGTGTGACACAAGACAGAATTCAAAGTTCAAAAGCTATACGACTGTGGATTTCAGCCTAAAACTGAAAAAACATGTGCATCTCTCAAAAAAACCCAACCAAAAACCAGCACCACAAAATCTCCCAAAACCCAAATAAACCCCAAATCCCAACAACCACTCAACAACTCCCAAATCCTTTCTGGATACCTTAACAGTTACTAGGATTATTTTGAAGACTAGTTCTACCCTTGACCTCAGTTAGAGAAGTAGAGAAGACAAGTAGAGAAATCCTTGTCTGAAAGTGTAATTATTCTGTGCATTCAGTAAAAGCAGCAGCAAATCAGGCAGCCAACTGCAGTTTACACAAAAGAAGAATAAGGAAACAGTAAGAGACCTTTCCCTTACACACCTTCCCAGACTTCTCTGAAAGTCACTCCAAAATAAGCATGTAAAGCAAGGTTTGCATCAATCACCTGGAAACGTGGCGGAACCTCCCCTCCAAATCCCAGCCCCCTGCCCCATGCTGGTCCTACTCGTCTCTAGACTCTTGATTTCTCTTCTCCTAACACTTCCTCCTGCTGCTTTACAGCCCTGCACACTGGGGAGCCAGCTCTCCACTGCCACTGACTCTTGCGGGAGCATCAGCAACACATACGTTGCATTTCTCCTAGGTGCATTTTTTATTCAAGTCCCACTGAAATCAGTGGAAGGAGTCTGACATTAAATGAACCCTACAGCTTGTTAAAAGGGAGATGCTAGAAATGAGTCTGCACCCAGCAAGATGGAGTTTCAGACAGAACTTCCGGAGGTCAACGCAAACAAGTTTGACTTGCTACTAATTTCTTTTGGTTATGGCACCAGTAACACCATTTTAGAAACTCTTTTGAATTTCCCATTTGAAAGTTTCCAACAAAATGGTGGAGGCAAATACAGGCAACAGCAAGGTAATCCCCCAGGCTGAGCTAGTGAGTACGCACCATCTAGCCACAGCCATTCTGAAATGTCACTTCAATTCAACAGCCAATGGTAGCTGAACAGCTCTCACAATCAACAGCTTAACTTCCATTTTCTGAGTTTTCTGAGAGCTTTTCATAGGCAATTAACATGCAGTTTTAGGGACGGTGACCAGTCTAATGTAAATACTAACTTTCGAAAAAAGTTTCTAACATAAGGTTATTATCAAAAGAATAAGGTTACACACATATGACTGTCAGTTTTCAGTGTAGTTTGCAGGGCAGAAATACTTCGTTTTAAACATGATGGTCAAGAAAACTGAGTTTTCTAATTGCAATGAGATTTTAATTTGAAGTTCTGAAAACCATGATTCCTTCAGTCCTTTACTATGACATCTGCATTTTCAGGCATATGGTTTGGCTCCCAATGCTTCGTCCAGTACAGGACTTATTTGGGCCAGTCATTTATATATATAAACACTTACATAGCAACAAGGCAGCAATTGTGATTTTTGTGACTATCATCAGCTAAAGGATTTGGTATTTTCTTCATTGCTCAAGCAACTCATACGCATCAAGAAACAGAATAATTTTGCAATTCTAGCCTACCCTGCTGCCTCTTGGTATTCCTTACAGATGCTCTTCCATTACTTTTCACACATTTTAGAAGAAAAGTATCTGATGTTTTATGAGGAATAGCCCTAGCAGCAATGTAAAGTGCAAGTCTTAACCAGAAAGTTTAAGGTCTTCATTTTTTCCCTTCTATAAGGCCCCTTCTCTTTTGCTTAGACAGCCACATTTTTTCCAATGTTTTTTAAATGTTGTATATATTTATGGAGGAATTTTCAAAGCCACCAAGAGGATTTTGATGTCAGACTGCAGCTTTTTGAATGAGTTCTGAACATACAAAGCCATGCACAGACTGAATATACATTAGGCTTTCCATACGTGCTAATAAACAGCTAACAGAGCTAGCAACTATGAGGCACCCAAAACTATACTCAATTTGATTCTGCAACACTTTAGTTATTGCAACCAGATCATCTACAGGCAGCTAAGCCACATATTGCCATGGTGAGTTGGTTCTGTTGTGACAGACATTAAGAGCAAGAAGCTGCAAAGCCATTTCACTTGCCAAGCAGGCTAAATCCTAAATATAAACCTCCCACCACAGTATATTCAATTACAAAGTCGCAACTGCCTCCTATTCCAATTACTGTTTTTACAGGATTTTAGGGAACACCCCCTTCCATTTGCAGCCAACCAGAGCAATTCCCTTCCTGCAACGGATTCAATTCCTCTGTGTTCTTCATCCCCAGAGGGCTGGTTTTCAAGGAGCAACGTAGGCAGCACCAATGGGAGGAGGTCTAATCCCAATGGCCTCACACATGCCCCCGGTGGCCAACTGGATTGCCAATTGGTCTTTGGGCTGGAGAACTATAAAGCCATATGGGCACAATTGTCAGTCTGGTGCTAGCTGATGTTCTAGTAACATTAGTTTTTTTGTCAGGGCAGCATGTTTGCAGTTTATAGGTCTCCCAAAGAGAACGGTTAAATATAGTTTTCAGGAAGCTACATGTCAGTTATAGAAAACAAGTGACATACAGCACAGAGCATGGATGGCAACCAAATGTAAATGATATTAGGAACTGTCAATGCAATAGACTTAGCAACAAGAGTTCGTTTTTATCACAAATATTTTTACCTGAAACTGCTTTAGGAATAATATTTGTCTTCAGCTGAAGATAAAACACAAACTAAATATGGACTTGTGTAGGTAACTAGTGGTTTTAGGATCATTTTAGAAAACATGCATACAATTTTATAATCTGTAAATGATGGGTTCCCTGAAAATATGAAGGTTTTTTCCCTTTGCACAGAAATCTGCTTGAACGTCAATATAACAATTACTACCGGTAGATGGAATTTTTATATCCATTTGGTAGTGATTTACACCAGTGTTTTCAAGGCTGCCAACAAGAAAATCCAGAAGGCAGGCAGCCAAAATTCCAGAAGAGACAACTGTCTTTTATTTTATAGCTTATGCTTTTTGAGCTTAATATGATTTTCCACTAACAAGTTCTGTACCTTCTCCAAAGTGCTAAAACTGGTGTGCAGAATTGCGAAGTAAAACAGCCTCTTCAAGGCAAGCTAATATTAAAGTCATGGTAAATTATAGAAGTCATACTGTTTACTTAGGGGAAAAACCAGTAAGGTTAAAAGAACTGTACATGACTTATTGCAGACACTTGTTTCAATGGTTGCATTTTTGAGCTTGACTATATATGACACAACAATAAATCAGCTAAGTGTTGTTTCCCATTTGATAAAAAAAAAAAATCAATAAATACGTAAGAGACAAGGGAAAGATTGCTGTAATACTTAATAGGAGCACAAAGTATGCATTGGTAATATCACGTGCTTGATAAATAGTATGCAAATCATATCCAATCTTCTTAGAAAGGCATTGAAAACAAGCTGAATTTGAAGGAGCAAAAAATGCACAAACAGAAACAGTTTTCTTGTTTTTCAAGAACTCTAGGAGGTGGGTACCCATTAGCAAGGTGAGGTCCAAATATTGTCCTAAATATGATTACTGATACTTTTGAATGATTTCTAACGCTAATAGCATTAGAACATTTGCAAGAGCCGTATTAGCAAAGAAAAAACTACTCATCCACTAGCCTAGACTCTATACACGAAATGAAGGCCTAGTAAGCTGCTTCGTATCTATCAATGTGAAGGATGAAAAAGTCTTGCCGTGTAAAGCATTCATTCTTCTACTGATCCCACGGTGGAAAGGTGACCCATCTAAGGATGGCACGTGCTCACTGCTCACCAGATCAATAGCTGCCACTTGTCTATGACCATCTGAAACTAAAATCAAATTAGCAAAGTTGTTGACTTCATAGAGAAAGGTAAGTCTGTGTACCTCCTGATAACTGCACAGAAGTGAACACCCAAAGAACACCTTTCACTGTATTAGAAATTACTTTATAACTTAAGACATATAAGTCAAAACCAAAAAGGCTGTGCATAACATAATGCTAACAGGCAGAGAACAACATTCATTCTGAAATAATGTCCTTAAACTGAATCTCTGTGTTCAGATATGAACTGGGAATGACTCCTCTTTTTTGCTTTCTTCTCCCTGGCACAGCTTTTTGTCTGACTACAAAACTTACCATCCCATCTTCTTTCTTAGTAAAATTTGTCTGTCCTAATGAATTCCTAAGCTACGTCTCATTTCTGACTCCATGGCAGTACAAAGAACAAATGCCAGCTTTAAAAGAAGCACTCTTGCATAGCAGTATGGATCCTGTTGCATGTGCAGGGTGTGCAGTGTTGGTGTAGCCTCAGAAACAAGATGTTAGTCAAAGACAGGTCTATGAGCCCACAGGCTGCAAATCTTGACATGTATGACCGAGGAAAAGCAGCCACTGCACACGTGATACTGATCCCACAGAACCACTCAGCTGAACCACACTGTGTGCTTTTCCCCCAGCTGTCATGACCTGTGCAATACATACCTCCGCACACATCCAACTTGTAGCAGAGTCCCATGCACCAATTAAACACTTTCCTACAGCCCAGCTTAATACATGTGATGCAAAGGACTTTTAAACATACTTCGAAGCAGAAACAGAGTTACTCTAGATGTATCTTCTGTGTATTTTATTGATCAATATACAATATACAAGCATGTACAGCATGCGTATGTGTCTGGATATACACACACACACAAAATGCCATGTGTATGATACATACAACAAATAATCTGGTACAACAGATTATCTGGTCTTGCAGAGACCTTTGGTCCAGCACAGAACCAACAACCAGGGGGGAGGCATACAAGACCTTCACAACTGTAACACTGTCTGTTCTTACAGCTGCCTGAGCACCAGGGCAGCCTCTGTAATAGGACAAAAAGACAATAGATAATCTACTTGAGATCTAGTAAGAGGGAAGATGGTTGCTTTTACCTTACCGCTGGTTATTCTGTTTTCCAAAGGCAATCCATTATTCAGATTATTGTGACCTGCTGGCTTTAAACCAGAAGACAAACAAAAAGTGCACAGAAACTGCTGAGTGGGTTCCACAGCACAAAGATAGCTAAGAAAGCCCACTGTGGAGCCATTGCAGATGATGAAACCACACCAGGCCCAACAGATTGTTGGGACCCAGAGGCTGAGATGTGGGAAAGCTGGGTAAACACTACAGAAAGGGCTCAGAAGGAATCCTTGTTTTATCCTTCACCCACCCCCCAAACCTGCTGTACTTACTCCAGTACCCTCCACTAATACCACCACAGAAGCAGTCAGAACCCACCAGTATGCTAATGAATGTTTTCCACAGTAAAGAATGACTTCCATTTATTTGTTATTAATGTATTTTATAAGAAAAACGGTAAAATTGGTCAAATTGGTTATCAGGCACTTGGCTGCGTGTTTTACATAGGAAACAGTTGTGAGCTGGAAGAGAAGCCTCACACACTCACAGTGGATTCTGGGAAGAAGAAGAGGTATCGTTTCCAAGTTTCTGGCTATTTTATATTTTAACTTTTTAGGCTCATGAGAACAGAGAGAATACTGGTGATACAGCTCTGACAGGCATATTTTGCTGTTAAAAAATGACAAAATACATTTTGAGCCATATTTTTTACCCTAAAATACTGACAGTTAATAACCTAGACCTGAATTTCCTCCTCTGCTGCAAGTTCGTAACTTGGATCAATAAGACATGTTCCTATGATTTTCCCATCAGACACTAAAGTGGGAGAAGCAGAAGGTGTCTGCATAGTAAGTAAAGAGAGAGTAGGAGAAAATCTGGGGGTCATGCTTGGTGGAGGGTATCCATGATTATGGATAAGGGGAGGATAAGGGTATTTATTAAAAGATTGCCCTGATGTTATATTTGGCATTCTTGGTGGTACTGTCCTTACGCCAGGCTGTGCTACTGATGTTATCAAGGGAGGAGGGAAAACAAGAGATTTCTTATCCTTAGAGAAGTTGTGAATGTGAAAATTTTCATCTTTCAGTTCTGCAATATCATTAAACACTGAGGCAAGAGGTTGAAATCTGGGTTCACAGCTGAGCACATAATCCCAGTAATAACTACGTCCAAGATCCTCATCAGAAGTGTCAACAGTTGCAAGCAAATCATACCCAGAGTCTTGCCTATCTGACATCAGGACATACTCTCTTGTGAGGTTTGTCATTATGCCTTTCTCTTTTATTCCAATTTTTGCAACTGTTTGAGACAAAAATTTGTGGGCATAGGCTGTGTCACAGGCTTCTTCTCCGTCTTCTCCTTTAATGGTCTGCACGTTCTCCATGCTTTGCATGGTAGCTGTGACATCCGTTTCTCCAGACTGACAGGAGAACTGATCAGACTCTCTCGGGATCCCCGAATCCAGCATCTGTGAGCCATGCTCGCTCAGTGCTGAGCCAGTGCTTTTTCTGCAAGGATACTCATAGATCCTTTTGACTTCCTCGTCCTCTGCAGTCTCCCCTTCAGCAGAACCGTGGCCACTGGAGTCTGAATGCCTGCAGGAGACATCATCATCCTTCCCCTCTCCAATTCCTGCTAGGCTCAGCCATTTTACTATAGCACCCATGGGAAGCATACTGCTCTCAGTACATTGGATTTTCTGGCAGTCCTCATCTTCTCTTACTGAATTCACATCAGTAGCTGAGGAGGATACTGCTTCTTTTTTCATACAAGCATTCATCAGATTTTTCTGTTTTAGTCTCAGGGTAAGTGTGATTAGACTGACAGCAAGCAGTAGGAACACCATCAGTGAGGCGGAAACACTCACCGTCAGGCTGTGTGCTGACAATGTGGGATCACTCTCAGGAGAATTGGAAACATTTACAAAAACGGTGCATACTGTGAACCTTGACTCAATTTTGGGGCTATGAGCCCTTACCAACAATTCCAGAGTATCATCATTCCTTTTGATGCCATTTTTCTTTCTGTGAACAGTCTGAGTCAAATAAATACTACCACTAGTTCGATTCACAGAAAAGAATGGAGAAGGTTTTAGAAGGGAGTAATGAACAACTCCATCCAGTCCACCATCACTGTCAGACGCTGTTACTCTGCCAATCAACTGGCCTGCTTCGTTCTTCTCAGGGAGACTAAAGAAATAATGTTCTTGTGTAAATATTGGGTCAAATTCATCTCTCCCCTCAATATCTACCTGAACTGTAGTGGTAGCCAGTGAGTCACCTTTGTCTTTTGCTTGGATTATGAGACAGTACCTATTTTGACTTTCATAGTCAAACATTTGCTTTGTATGAATATCTCCTGTTAAAGGATCAATGAAGAACATGTCATGGTCTCTAGGAGCTTCACGATGAGCCAGACATGAAGACTGAATGGAGTAGGTAAGGTGTCCATAGGAGCCTTTGTCAAAATCCAATGCACAAACAGCACACACAAAAGAAAATGTAGGCAGATTTTCACTGACAATGCAGCTCAGACTGGGAAACAAAAAAAGTGGGGCATAATCATTGTCATCTAGGACACTAACAAGAACTACAGCAAAAGCCATATTTTTTGTATCAGTTCCTCCATCCGTGGCTTGGATAATCAAAGTGAATTTCATGGTATCCTCATAATCCAGCGTTTTTGTCAAATTTACAGATCCTGTTCTACCATCCAAGCAAAAATGCCCTTTGTCATTTCCAGAGATGATAGCATAAGTGATCTCTGCGTTAGTGCTGGCATCACAGTCTTTTGCTGAAACCTCAGTGATGTGACTGCCTATAGGGATGCTTTCTTTGACATGAACATGGTACTCTGGGCTGCTAAATACTGGAGGACTATCATTAACATCCAGCACAGTTATTAGCACCGTAGCAGTTGAATTCAAGGAGGGTGTTCCACGATCAGAGGCAAGGAGGACCAACTGGTGAGAAGAAGCCATTTCCCTGTCAAGAGCACTGCTCAAAACAAGACTGCCAACAAGTTTGTAGGACGTTTCCGACCCCATGACACTTGTTTCTACGGAGAATAAATTCTCAGCGTTGCCACCAATAATAGAGTATTCAACATACGTGTTTTCATGTGTCCAGTCATAGTCGACGGCTGAGAACAGGAGGATACTTTCTCCAACTGAGGCATCCTCGCTCACACTGAGATTGTACAGAACCTTTGTGAAGCGAGGGGCACAGTTATTTACATCTTCTACGTGCACCTCTATGGAGGTAACTGCGCTCAGAGGGGGACTGCCACCATCTGTGGCTTCTATCAGGAGATGAATAATGGAAATATTTTTCAGCTGCGTAACTGGTTCCGTGGCAAACACCGTACCTGAAAATAAAACAGAATTAACAAAAGCCCACACTTCACAGGCAAGTAAATGTGATTCCAAAAGCTGATTCTTAACAGTTGTATTTGAAAATGACTCAGGTGTAATGGCTGTGCACAACAAAGTAACTCTCTCACATCTGGAGAGTAGTGGGTCAATGTCTGCATGGACATCAGCGACAAGTGGCATCCCTTGGGGTCTATACTGGGACCAGTACTGTTTAATACCTTCATCAGTGACACAGTGGGATAGAGGGCAAGTTTGCAGATGACACCAAGCTCAGTGCTGCAGCTGACATGCCTGAGGGATGGGATGCCATCCAGGAGGACCTGGACAAGCTCAAGAACTGGGCCTGTGGGAACCTCAAGAAGTTTAACAAAGCTGAGTGCAAGGTCCTGCACATGAGTCAGGGCAACCTTTGATATCAATATAGGCTGTGGGAGGAAGGGATCAAGAGCAGCCCTGTGTAGAAGGACTTGGGGGTACCAGTAGATGAAAAACTGGACATGACCCACCAATGTGCACTTACAGCCCAGAAAGCCAATTGTATCCTGGGCTGCACCAAAAACAGTGTGGGCAGCAGGGAGATGGATGTGATTCGTTCCCTCTGCTCTTATTAGAGCCCACCTGGAGCGCTGCATCCAGCTCTGGAGTTCTCAGCAAAGTAAACACATGGATCTGTTGGAGCCAATCCAGAGGAGGGCCATAAAAATGATCAGAGGGCTGGAGCCTCTCTCCTGTGAGAAAAGGCTGAGATAATTCAGCCCAGAGAAGGCTACAGGGAGATCTTACTGTGGCCCAAAAGGGGGTTCATAAGGATGGGGACAGACATTTTAGTAAGGCCTTCTGTGACAGGACAAGGGGTAATGGTTTTCAACCAAAAGAGGGTAAATTCAGAGTAGATAGGAGAAACAATTTTTTTTCAATGAGGGTGGTGAAACACTGGAACACATTGCCCAGAAAGGTGGTGGATGCCCCATCCCCAGAAACATTCAAGGTCAGGTTGGACAGGACACTGAGCAACCTGACCTATTTGAAGATGTATCTGATCACTGCAGGGGGTTGGACTAGATGACCATTAAAGATCATGTGCAAACTATTCCATGATTCTAAGAGATCATAGCTAATGCTATGAAGGCAAGACCTCCCCTCAGTGGTACAGTATCAAATACACATATTGCTCTTACACCAGAAAAAACATGCACAGTTCAGGGACAAACTGAGAACTCCAGTCTTTGATGCAATCAGTTCCCCACTGATAACGGCAGATTTAGCAAAAACACATGATGGACTTTGGCAGCCACAAATTTCCAAAACTCAAGTAATCACTGGCAACATGTGAGAAAGCAACAGGACTCTTCGATTTATACTTAAAAAGCTGAAATAATAAACCATGCTTACAGACTCACCATTCTTGTGATCAATGGAAAATCCCTCAGAGGAAGACAGGATTTTGTAGGAAATCATTCCATTATGTTCAGAATCCCTATCCATGGCAGAGAGTGTCAGAACAGTGGCATCCATAGGAATGAACTCTGGCAAGCTCACCTGACATATAAAGCAAAAATAGAGCTTAATAAAAGATTTTAGACATTAAAAAATACATTTGCCTTTATTTGATCTTTTTAGAAAAACCCACACAGTTCCCAGCTTTGGAAAAAATTTTACCTATCCATTTTCTTCTGGGACAAAACCAGAAGGAGTTGAGATATTGAAAACTATGCCTTCAATATGGCCAAAATTCATAGTAAGCTTTAAACAATAGTAAAATCCATCCAGGTCATTATGACAGCAACTTCAGAGAATAAATGAATCATTTTTTCAAGAGTACACTTATGGACTGCAACTAAAGGCTTTTCCCCTTGCTTTCAAAAACCCCTTCATTTCCATACATGGAATACAGTCTGGAGTCTCTGTCTGCAGTGTAAGACTGACCACTAAAAAAGCCAACACACCCACCCTGAAAATTCCAACACTAGGGCACTTAATCACCACTGGATTATTCCTAGAATTTAGCTTTTCAAAATACTCCATTTTTTTCTTCTAGGAAACCAAGAAAGTCCATTCCCTTTTTCAGAATTTTCATTGTTTCAAGTCCAGATACAGCACTTTAGTGACCAAAGTTTCCTTCCACCTTATAAATCCAACTTCAAATGACCAGCATGATATAGCAGCCACCTCTATCATAACTTGAAGTGTTAGTTTAAATAATTTAAACAGAGAGATTATATGTATATAATAACCACATACATATATTAAACTATATATCAGGAGCATAAATACGAAAACACTTGAAGGGACAATAAAAGGGTAAAAATACAGGATGATGAATAGGGAATTATACATATCATCAACCAAAAAGAAGCAGTGTATCTTACTTGCCAAGCAACACATCAAAACATCAGGATTGTGGAAAGAGAAGCTCAGCTGTTTACATTAAAACAGCAAAAAAGCCATGCTGTTTTGCATCAATTAATAATGTTCCCTGTAATGTCTACTCCAATCTAAAAAAAAAATTCCTAGCACTTGCACAAGCCAATACTTGCCTAAACTACTCCCCAAAATCAGACACATACGAGGGTTGAGGAAAACTAAGGTCTAACCATCACTTGAGTATAAATAGTGCGTTTTTTCCAGAATGTAGAGTTAAGATTTTTAGTGGGAAATTTACACAAATTCTGTCAACTCAGGTACCCAAGTTTCACAGGTGCCTACAGTTTGTCCCAGAGGCATCTACGTGACTAAACTCCTGTGCCTGCACATGCTCAGAGGCTGAAAATTCTTTACTAAGCCAAATGTTTAGACTTCTTTCTTTACTAAAACTGTCTGAGACTTCTAAATGAAGCATTATTAAATCCAAGTCTTCTGTGGTGCCTCGTATTTTTGGCTCTGGGGACATCTACCACACACAAAAAGCACCAAGTAAAACAGCTCAGTTCACAGGATGGCAGAATGGCTGAAGCTGTTGGACATCTCCAACGAGGTCACCTTGTGCAATCCTTGGTTGGAGTAGGGTCACCTAAAACAGGGTGCCCATGTCTGCATACTGCTGAGTTTTGAACATCTCCAGAGACAGATTCCACAACCTCTCTGGATAACCTGTGCCAATACTTAGTCACTGTTAGAGTTTTTTAAAAAAAAAAAACTGTTTCCTGATGTTTAAACAGAATTTCTTGTACATCCATTTATGCCCACTGCCTCCTGTACTGCCACTGGACACAACAGAGAAGGCTTTTGTTTGCCCATCTTTACTTGCCCACACTGGTTATTTACACACAGAGGAGACAGAAACCACAAACATTGAAACTGAATAGTTTCCTCAGTCCTTTCAGCAGAATTTTTAGGAAGGGGCTGGGGTTTCCTAGAAGAGCTCTGCTCTGTTTCTGCTCAATAATATTTTGCAGAGACCTTTCTTTCTCAGTGCTCAAGACAAATATAAACAAGCACTCCTACTATTTGTCATCATATATGGAAAGATACCATATGCTGACTGTCCATTTGCTGTGTTCCCACCTGATAAAAATCTTGAGTAAACACCGGAGGGTTATCATTGATGTCCAAAACAAGGATGGTGAGTTCTGCTTCTGTTTGATGCACAGAGTCTGAAACTACGATATGCAGCGTATATACAGCAGTTTCTTCAAAATCTAATGGTTCCACCACTATGATTACACCAGTGTGTTGATCGATGGCAAATTTCATTCCAGGACTATTATCATAAATAAAACCAAACTGAAGTGCTGGCCTGGAGTCTGCATCACTTGCTGACACTCGAGTCACTATAAAACCAGGCAGGGCACCTGAAATAGTAATTTTGAGAGTAAGTCAGAGTTAAAAGATAATGTTACAATTTCTGAAGATTTTGCCTATTTTGTAATATTGGATCTTGGATATTTGTGATCTTTCTATATAGCTTTTGACGTATTGAAACTTTGTGTTTTACAATAATCACAACATCCAGAAAAGCTACGGAAAAAAGTAGTGGATTTCTTCAAAGGTATGTGCTGTATCCCAATTCTAATTTGGCTTTTCTTTAGACTTTCTCAGATCCAGTGTAGTCATAACAGTTTCTTCACCAGCAACAGGAACTTACATGGTTTTCCACAAGCATTTAGGTGATGTGAATTTACTGAACAATGCCACAAGAATATTTAACTGAAGCAGAGACCCCTGATATGGGTGGAACCAGCAAATGCAATTCTGAAGCTTTTCCAAAGGAGGAGAAGGCCACTAGAGAGAAACAAGGCCTTCACACAGACCTACATGGCACAAAAATATTAAGAGATCAAGGTATAATCCCATGAGACTGCGAAACTGGATACAGACAGCTTTTGTCATGGGCCAAATTGACAGTACCAGAGACTGCAGACTGAACCTTTTTAGTGATCATTTTACAAAGCCTGGAACTAACAGGAGCTAAACCATTTCTCATTTGCGTGCCTGGGGCACGAAGCCTCAACAATGCCGTGCCATGTCCTAAAGCAAGTGTTCTTAAATGGAATACAAAAAACTAATTAAGTAACCAGTAGTTTACATAGATGCTGTGCATGTATGAATTCTGTACTTGTCATTACCGGTGGGAGGGAAATTTAGGAAAGACTAAAACATATCAGAAAAGACAGACTTGATATCTTCTGTTAACAGGAGTACTGGTGTTTATAAATTTTCTGCTGTGTATCTTCATGCATTCACATGATGCCTGTATTTGAAAATTACAAGTTGAGGACTCAAGGTGTGCAGATATTGAGCTAATGTCACACAACACACAAGAGGTATGCTGGGATGAGAACTCAGGAGATCCTGGGTCCTTCTCTTCATGATCACCAACTGGATCAAGCTATAGAGAATTTTAATACTTCATTCAAATTCATAGAAAGTATTTCTTTCATCACAATGAAGTTCAAAATGTCTCATTTCTAGCAATGCTGGTTTTAACACCAAACATTTTTATTGGAGAAGAGCAGAAATTGAAGACATATGAAGGACACAATACTGGAGTCCAAAATGAACAGATTAAAGTTGTATTTCTGCAGATTTTTCCCTCTTTCTGAATTGCCTATGGTTTTGTTCCAAACTATTCTTAAACATAACACCTAAAGATTAAAAATAACGCCTCTGAGAATAAAAGCAGATCACAATTTGCTTTGATATTTCAGCTTTAATAATATCCACTATAATTTTTACCACAGTTGTTTGATTACACAAGTCACCAAAAGCACTATCATCATCTGACAATTCCTAGCCTTAACAAAACTTAGCTGTGCTTTCACACTTACTTTCTGGGACCTCCACTTCACCTAGTGGTTGGACAACTGGAGCATTGTCATTAACATCTAACACTTGTATCCTCACAATACTTGTAGCAGAGAGTCTGGGGTTTCCTTTATCAGCAGCTTGCACAACCAACCTACAATTAAAGGAAGCACTAATTGTCACTTCTGATCAGAAATCACTGTATTATCCACCACCACAATAAGTAGGGGAAGTTTTAAACCCAAAACTATTAGCCATTGCTGTTCCTCATTGCAACTCTTATATTCCATCTTTTTTCTGTAAGGTTGACTGTCCACAGTTTTATTTTTTGGTTTTGCAGGAAAAATGTCCAGGACATTCTACATGGCAAAAAAAAGGTAAAGTCATACAAAGAAACGGGAAGTGTTCCTCTGTATTCGTTTCACCCATTTTCACACCAAATATAAGTGGTTAAACAACTCTTTCAAATAAGACACAGTTCTCCCATTGGTAATTCAGAGCAGGAATTAAAACCTAAGAACTAAACTATCATTTGGAGGAACCTGACTCTCTTCATTGTTTATAAAGGGACAAAAGGGATGTGGAAATGGGAGAATACAAAAACATCCAAAATAGCATTCAGCCAGAATGCCTGCAGACACAGAGTAGCCCTCCTACTACATTATAAATGCAAGTGATAAAGTGAAAACCCTGAATACATGCACCATTTGACAATGGTAAAGTTCCCTCTGATTTTAGTGGGACCAGAATCTTACTGTCAGATTAGAAGAGTTTTGACTGTACACTTCCATTTCATACCTCCATAAGGATGGGTAGTAAATTCTGTAAACAACTTTTTGATTTCCACAAACAATGTAACAAAGAAAATGGTAAGCAGCAACATGATAAACACGGAAAAAACAGGTTTATGCTTTGTGGGAACAGGCTTCTGAACAATCAAAAGCAAGTGTAAGCAAAGTTTATTTGGAAGACTTCACCACTTCCCAGCAGGGAAGATTCCAGAAGGGAATTCAAAATTAAATCTAACTCAACAGGTGTTCCTAAAAAGGCTAAAAAAGGAAACATTGAGCTAAGCTAAAGGATATACAGGTTAAACCTGAGCATCTCAAGTAAATGTTTTATGTACTAACAACTGTTTTCATGTTGCACCATGTTTTTTTGGCCTCCCTGAAGATCTTCTAAACACTTTATTTCTCCCTCTTTCTTCTAAGTAACAGTTAAAAAGTGTCAAATAGATGTTACTTCCTAAATGTTCACATGACAGAACGGAATACCAAGAATACCAAGGCTGTAACTCAAGCTGTGGCCTGCGGCATTTCCATTGCTTAACCACACCAGCTCTGCTCTGGGTATCCTTGCAGTTTCTGATCCAACAGAGGACATAACTTGAATTGCAGGCTAGTATTCAATCAGTGACCATGCATAATTCCATATAGAAAGTCTATTTTTTCTAGAATGAATTTTGGTAAGGTATACATATGGAAATATTTTACTAAAAATAATCACTTTCTAAAGTTTCAGGAAAAAAACCCTCTCATAAAAACATCTTAGCCAAGGCATTAAAATTAAGGTTCTGTCAACACTTTCACTATAAGTCCTGTTATAAGGGACTTCTGGGGATGAAAATGTTCAATTTAGATATATAAACAACTCCTAGAAAATTGGAAAGAACCAATGGTAACATTTTGACATCAAATAGGAAAATAGTTTTGAAAGCTTCTTTTGCTATTCACCTTTCACCTAACAATGTACAGATTAATAACTTATTTTAGAGAAAAGGAATATGAAGCTATGGATTCCTTGAACAAACTGTCAATCTGAAAGTCTAGAATTCAAACATAAATACTGAAATAAATCAATTAAAGAGATACATGAGAATAATTATGCTCCCATGTTCAACATTTCACCAACAGTAAGCATCCTTTCTTTGAAGGACTTATTGCAGGTGTTCTTTTGAAGTACTAGTTACAAATAAAATGTATTATGCTACTTAAAGTACTGCAAATCAGAACTGATGTTTTTAAATCAGTGAAAAACTGAAAAAACCCCTCCAAATTAAGTGTCCTGTTTATTAAGGTAAAACAAAGTATTTTGAGGACATTATTATCAAATCAGCCTGATACTAAAAAATACCCACATACTCTGTCAATCTTTTTGGATGTGGTTTTCTACAAGTTATTCTCATTCATAAGAATTCTCATTGGATGTTTAAAACTTTGAGGTCCCACAGGACAGGAAAACTTGCAAATATTTTAACTGACACCACAACAAGATGGGAAAAAAAAGTAATTTCTACTGACACATACACAGAAATAATACTTTTTTGTGGAGATTGCAGTACTTAAAATGGGTCTATTACTGAATCTGCATAGTAGTATTTTCTCTTCAAGGCATGATTTATTTGCTTTCTAATTCCAACTATGGCATGACCCATAAAGAAAAATTGTCATGTCCACTTGACCATATTTACTCAGAGTTTCTGAAAAACAGGAAAAAATTAATACTTAGTGCAAGACACATTCTAGATGGAGACAGCTTGAAAAGCATCTTTATCATATTATTGAGTAGAAAATTTGAACTATCTATCAATTAAAACCAAGAACATATCCCAATTTCTTGGGTTTGATTTGAGTGTTTTCACTGTCTTTACAGATTTATAAAAAATGTTTCCAGAGAGGGAATGGCTACACAGTTATTAATAAACTAAAATCCAGGAACTGTCATTGTTCCTATAGTGAATAATCACACTTCTATCAATTCTCTAAGTTTGATAAGTACACACGAATCCATAGTACAAGTGGGCAGCTTTAGTGCTGTTCTCAGTGCTGTCTGGCTTGCACCCAGGTTCTGTGGGTAATGGATATCAACAGGAAACTATGAAATATGCAACATGAATATTCTCAAGTTAGACTGAACCAAAATAATACATTTTTATGAGAACCTTACATACAAACCTGTAAGATGAAGTGTTTTCATAATCTAGGCCCGTATTAGTTGCTAGAATTCCTCGCGTTGAATCAATTAGAAATGTTGCATTTTCATTACCAGATAAAATTGAGTATTCAGTTTCTCCGTTCAGCCCACTGTCAAGGTCAGTTGCAAATACCTGTTTGTGAGCAAAACTGAGGCTTAATTAAAAACAGCGGAATGTGATTTCAGGAAGAAAACCCTTTTACTGCAGTCAGGTATCTCTGATTACTTTCCTTTCGACTGCACGCATTTGAATAAATCATCATCTTTGTCCCCAGCTTGAGTGTCATGTAAGGTCACAAAATCTGCTCATGAACTGCAATGGGCTGCACATGAATGAGTAATTTGAAATTCAGCTACATAAAACATTAGGGCTGAATGTAATCATTTTACTATTAGGTTGCTGTTAGAATGCTCTCCCTGTTGAGCACATAAAAATGCACTTACTCAGTGGTACAGGACTGACCTTTAAAGTATTGCTGCTATACAGATAAAGGATAAAATAATCAAACTATTAAGCTTTCAGAGCTTCCATGGAATAGTTCATTAATTACCTTTTTAAAATACCAACCAGAAAATGTAAAAAGGGCAGAGACAATCTGTAAAGATTTGCCAACAGAATAAGTAACATTCGTCAGCAGTGAACAGGTTTCTCAAAAACTCCTGTTACTCTTTGAAGAGTCGTCTTTGTATTTTTTTTGGTCGCTGAACAAGCATTATAATGAGTCCAGGATCCAAAACATAGCAGAGGCAACCAGTCAGATTGAATAAAGGAAACATAATAGAATGCATTCTGTCATAAAATTTTGATTACACATCTGGCTTGACTGCCTTTTGATTTTTCTCCATTCCTGGACATATGTTTCTCTAAATACAATGTCCATCAGTTTCTAATCACTTTGCCCTGGAGGCATTTGTAGCTTTTCATTTATTTATTCTCTAGAGAAGGAATATCTTTAGTACCTAACATGACCCTCACCATGACCTGACTTGCAATGCAAGAACATGCACTGAGGAAATTATGTGTTCTTCTAGTCCAACGGATGTCTTCTTTTGCTCTAACATGGCCAGCTGGAAACATTTTGGGAGAATAGATCCATTCAGAGGAAGAAGTGTTTGCACATTTAAATTAAGACAAGCTGCTCTTTAGGCATCAGATTTTAAATTGAACACTTGGGTTTGACTCTACCAGTCTGATGAGTAGAAAGTATTCTTTTTATTGCTACGGTCCTTTCAGCAGAGGCATTAATACAAGACCCAGCCTATATTGTAACCAGAACCACAGATTTGAATGGTATTTTTCAATTGCTTGAAGGTAAAACCAGAATTTTTTTAAAAAAGAGAATTTAAATTCTAGGCGTACAATTATCAAGAAGATACAGAATTCTCTTTCAACTTAGCAGACCTGAATGAATGATCTGATCTGAAATGTGGCCCAGAAAAAAAATCATTTAATATTTTAGATATCCAAGCAAAGTAGTAGCAACAGCAAGAACCCCACTCTCAGTTTTTAAGACAGAGAGGTCCAGAACAGACCTAACCAGATTGTAGTGATGAACAGATCAGCCAAACTTCTTTTTAACTGCAGCACTGTGCTTGGGAAGATATACTTCCACTTACCTGTATGATGTCTGTTTTAGGACTCTGGCCTTCCCATACCGATGCTTTGTAATAGCTTTGCTCAAATTTAGGTTCATTGTCATTCACATCTTGAATCAAAACTGTCACCCCACAGAACGCTGAACTGAAGCTATTTTCAGCCACGACTGTAAGATGTATTTTACACTTAACTTCATAATCAAGGTACTTTGGCTCTTTTACTGTGATTGTGCCTGGTTTATTACAAGGAAAAAAAAATCTCAAGATGTGACACACTCATTCAGGAAAAAAACATGTACAAATACAGTTATGAAATTCCTAACATATATGGTGACCCACACTGAACACGTTACGGAATTCCAGCAAGCTCTCCATTGTGTCCTTTTTCTACCCACCATCACCCCAACATGCTAGTCACTGAATACATCTCAGATAGCTAAATTTTCAGCAACCACCACCACACTGGCAATTTCCTAAAACGAAGCCAATTTACCAGCAGAGGGATAGAGACAAAGTGTCTGCATGAGGAGTCCTCCTTGGCACATGACAGTGAGACAGCCATGTCAGAAGAGACTCTCGTCCCTCATCTGAGAGTGGCTATATCTACCCCTCCATCAAAATCCACATCAGGCAACAGCTGTATCAATTTCTATATCTGACTGACAGGTGAAACACTGACTCCTTCTGATGCAGCAAGCCCCCTCCCCTGAGTGGGGATTCTACCAAAAATAAATAAGTAATGAGACTTATTGAGGTGACAAGCACAACTAGACATCTCCACATGAAAAGTGAAATGACCTTGGAAATCCATAGTCATTGTTTCAATGTTGTAGGAACATACTCATAATTATCCACTACATCTAAGCATAAGACATACTTAATTTGTATATTAATTTTCATTAGAATTCAAATTCAGTTTTGCATGGACTTTTCAGTAATGATGTAATGAATACTGTTATCCCAAACTTGGGATAGCGTAAGAACACATCAACTGTGGAGCTCCAAACTAGTGCTTTTTGGTTTTTTATTTTCTAGGATAAGAAAACATTAGCTTTTGTTTATGGACCTGCACCTCAGACACAGAGATTTCAAAGGTGTTTTATTTTCAACACAACACTTAAAAATTATCACATTCTGTTTATGGAGAAAAGAAAACAGACAGTGGCAGAAGGAATACACATCCAGATGACAGACAACAAATGGAAAGACTCTAGTGTAGAGTGAAACAAATAAGCAAGTTTGAGGTACACCACCTAGGAGGAACATGTGAAAGAACCAGAGCTGCTCATTCTAGAGAAGTGCACACAAAGAAGAATCAGGGTAACAGTCTTCAAATATGTAAATAACAGGGGAGGTTGCCTTTGTCTTATGTCTACTCTTAACCAGATTAAGAAGTAATAGGTTTAAAACATTTCAGCAAACATTCAGATAAATACGAATAAAAAACTTTTCCACTGCCAAGACTTTCACAGACTTCTGAGAGGGTTTGCAGAATCACTGTCCCTGATGATTTTTAAGAACAGTACAAATTTCTGTCAGATTTCAGCACAACTAATTCCCCTTCTGCATCAGAACACAGACTAGTTCATGTCTTTGAGTCACCTCCTACCCTACTTTCTATGATTCTACAGTATAATAAAAAATTACAGTGGTAGAAAGCCTTCTCCAAAGTGTGGTTAATTAACATCAGTGCTTGGAAAGACAAGGAGAGCAGACCTTTGGCTGTTCAGAACACGTATTACAGATAGGACATTGATACAGCTCAAAATACTTCTGCTGTAGAAGCAATGGGTAGAGAACCACTGGTATCAAAATTATGCTAATGTAAGAGCTGCTCTTAAAAGTCCTTAAAGGCTGAACTTCAATTAATGTTTTCTAAGAAACAGAAGAAAGGCTTCAGAGGAAAGGAAACAAGAAACCACAATGGATCAAATGTCTCAAAAGAAGACTTGTGACACATTCACTGCTATAGAAATTCCACTCTGTTTGTGAAAAGAGTGATTATGAGACTCTTCAAAGCATCATGTAACCATTTTTCAGTCTAGCTTGATAAAAAAATAGAAGATCCCATTTGATTTTTCTTTTTTTTTTTTTAAGGTGATACTGGGGAAGATTCACTTCCTCAGCAAAAAACTTGTCTAAGATGTTTTTTTAAGACTAATCTCTCTAGTTTTATTTCAGTGAAATAAGAAGGAATTGAAAATCAAAAGTATGCACTTCAAGTGCCCCTCATTTAAAAAAAAATATTCTAATTGTCCATCAGCATCAACCATGATAGCTTTACAGTGGTATGCCATTTCACGCCTGGAGACACCAGGATAATCAGAGGTAAAAGCCTTCAGAAACTCAGGGAGAAAGCTATTTGTTAAGGGTACAAACTATTTACACTGTTTCTGAGGAAAACTGCTTACACTGTCTATATGCCATCCCAGAAACAGAGACTACAGCTATTCAGAAAGCAAACTTATTGCAGTGTTTAGGAGCTGAGAGGTAACCAGAGTAGCTATGCTCTCTCACGTGCCTTAGAGGAGAACACAGTGAACATGCCACTCTCCTGCACCTGGAATTCCTGACTGAAGAGCAGGTGAAAGCAGACCTGCTGCAGAACACAAATACAAGCACGAAAAAATAAACAGACTTTGCTTTAAAATGTATTGAGGTTTGCCTGAAACAAAGAGCATTAAAATCAACAAGAGTCTAATGCTTCTACATTAGAAGTGTTTTGAAGGATTTTGTTTACTGAGTTTTTTGGAAACTTTATGATGAGAAACAAGATGGAATCTCAGCTTGGATCACAAAGAAGTAGTTTATGAACTCCCAGCATCTGGTGATCAATAGTAATCAGAACTGAGTGTTTTAAACAGGTATACTGGTGTCCAATTTCTTTTCACATCAAGTTTACAACATTGCCTGGATTTACTAATGACCTGTTCATTGTAACAGAATTATTACTAGGGAGTACTCCTAACATATCTAGCCCTTGTTCTTGAGGTAGGAACTTGCTAATGCTCTAAAGTACACACAGACACTCGAAAAAAAATTACAAAAATGTACCTGTAATGGGGTGTATGGAGAACACTTCTTGGCCACTGAAGATGCTGTATTTTATGTCTTCTCCTGTAAATTTGTGTTCATAGGCTTCTACTGTTAGAAGTGATGTACCTATGGACGCAATAAGACATTTTCATCATGTCCGCCTAGAAGGTTTTGTTCTAATTTTATAGTGCTGGTATTAATAGCAGATGCACAACTGTGTTCTAGGTTAGGTGCTTATTCATTAGTTTAGCAGACAATAAGAATAATTCTCCATGGCTTTTCCCATAAATTCATAGACAAAGCACTGTCTATCCCTCTTTGCTCAGTAAACTACACATCTGATAACAACTCTACCTGCCTAAATAAAATTATGAGATTTAACTTTTCCTAAGTGCAAACTCACATGAATCAATGGAGTTCTCTCCTACCTGAAGTAATATCTAATTTCTCTTTTTTTGAGGGCATCATGTTACCCATGAATGACCAGAAACAGTTTCTTTTTTCTCCATTTATCAGGATTCAATTTGGGTTCTTGAACAATACCTTAAATGAAATATCCTTCAGAATTTTAATTAGCCATCTTTTGACAAAGAGAATGAAAAGATGAAACTGTGTGCATAGCTGTGTGTCAATTCATATAGACGCCAGATTCCATGAAAAGACCAATAATTTAATATAGAATGCAAGTGACATGAAATAAAAATCCTGTTTGGAATACAATAAGAGGGGAAATGTGGAACTCAATAAATTATGCTGCTCAGTTATCATCACATTCAACAAAAATGTACCAAGTTTAAAAGGCATTATCAAATCATCCAAATAATTATTCTTTTCAAGAGACTCAGGAAATTGTCTAGCATATATGGCAATTGATTTTAATGGTTTTAATTATTTAATTAAATTGTAATTGATTCCATGCAGCTGTGGTGGAATGAGGCAACCAGAGCTCTTTGGAACAGCATTAGCAACAACCAGCTATTTTATTATGTCACAAAGGGCATACTGCTCATACTCAGTGTCCTGGATGTCAGAGGAAAAGATTTTGGTATAAAAAAATGAGAGGAAACATTGCTATTACCATGATCTGATACCTTTTCTATTTTAGCAGCTACATATTACTTTTTAAAAGCCAGAATTTTTCTGTGAAGCGTTTACTATTTGCTCTCAAAATCTGTCTTGTCAAAAACAAAAGTTGCCAATGTTGACATGCAATTTTCTGTACTTGTCAATATACTTGTAAGATATTTACTAGAAAAGCTCTGGAATCAACTTCCATCTGTCCAATATGTAAAGGAATGCTGACCTGGGGTTTTTTAGGAACTAAAATAAGGGGCTGTAGGTTGAATTTTCATTGTCAAGCAACTTTCATTTGCTACAGAAAACTGCAAGGGCAACCATTCACAGCATCCTCAGAGCAGACTTAAAGATAAGAAAAAAAAGCAAGGTCTGAAGACTATCTCTGTTTAACACTGTCTGCAGTCTTTTTGTTTATTTGCTTGTGTCTTTAAGAAGAAAAACTACCAGAAATGAAGGAAGCAGCAGCAGTTCTACTTGAATCCTTGTTTTTTAGAGGTTAGGTTAATAAACTGTTGTTCTGGGTCCTCATATCCCAATCCTTTAAGCTCCACGTTTTTCACGCAGATAGAATTGTTTACAACTTCTTGTTGGCAGAGAACAAATCTCTTGTGTTCTGATACCTTCCACAGAAAACTGTTCCTACAAACACTGAATTTTTACAGTTCACTTTCAAAAAAATATGACCAAACCCTGAGGTCTGTTGTGACATGAACAGGCCCTATACAGATAAAGGGCAACAGAAAATGTCCATCTGCTGGAACTCGCCATTTCAATCATTTGTGATTCAGACACTGCCTCAAGCAGAGGTCACATTATGTAGCTTTTAACAGAGGGAAAAAATCAGGGAAAGGGAGCTTTCTGCCTGCAAAGCATATTGAGGCTGAGATCAGCACTGACGATAGAGCAAGGCAGCAGGGAGACCAGGTTCCAAGAGGAAAGCAGTCAGATTGGCTTGAAATGCCAGGCAATTGACCTCTGAATTAATTAAAAATATTGGAAGACATGAAGAGTGATGTAACATGTAAATTTAGGGGTGTTTTCAGTTTAATCACAGACAGTCCAATTGCATTTGGAAGTATCTCAAACAGTTTTATACAGCCTAGATCCCAACATTATGTCTGCAGACTCAAAACCAAAACATGGCAGTGTGAACAGCATTTTCTACCTGGACAAATCAGCTCCAAAACATTTGCTGAATTCTGTGTTAGAACATACATATTTTATATATGGGGGCTTTTTATACATATATCCTAACACCAGCACCGCTCTGAGCTACTGTATCACTGTATTGCTGTTTTCCTTCTCTCTTTAGTACTCGTTATAATAGTCTCTTTTCCCCATGCTTTGCCATCTAACCTGTGTTCATCCCTGCCATTATTTCTTCAGTCCTCTTAATAGCCACGAAAGAACAAGCTGAACATGGAGATAAAGATTCAAGAACCCTCTGGACACAATCCTGTGCCATGTGCTCTGGGATGACTCTGCTTGAGCAGGGAGGTGGGACCAGATGACCCACTGTGATCCCCTCCCACCTGAACCATTATCTGATTCTGTGACTCGAAGAATAAGGGGTTACATATTTGATGTCTAATAGGAGAAAAACATAGAGGAGTCAAGAAGTTACACTGGTGAATGTGTCTCCATGGAACTGTTATGCAAACAACCATTCAGCCGGAAGTTTGGTGAATAATAAAGGTTTCTTACCCTCTGAAGAGCACAGTCACTTGATTATTTATTGACTAGCTTCTAGTGCCTGCTGTAATACAGTTTATAATATTTAAAGACACTAAATATTCAATATTAAACAAAAAAAAATTTAAAAATGGGGGTTTCTGAAGGTCATTAAACTTGGAGGTCAAATACTTAAAGAAAATGTGACCACAAGGACCAGTTCCCGAGGCACTAACCCATTTGATGGGTTTAGACTAAATTAAAACTAAGGACCCTTGGCTTTGGTTTTTGTTGTTTATATTATTCACATTTTTTATTCTTTTTAAAATAAACGTAGCATTTTTCTCCTCCATCAGTTGAGGCAGAAATAAAATTATGAAGAAAAGCCACATTTATTAATACCAGTTCTACAAATAATCAGTATGTAATGTAAATCTTCCCTGGACTGAATACACTGGAACCATTCACATTTGCAGGGGTCCCAGGATCACATCTATCCTATAAGCTAACTTCTATGAGAGTTTTAGTTACAATCATGCTTTTCTTCTCCACTGAAATGTAAAATATTTGATATTTATGTATGGTTTTGAAAAAAGGAAAATAGTATAAACAGAAATAAACAGTATTAGTATTTGGTAAAATCTCTTATATTCTTAAAAGAATTTGATCTTCTTAGAAAATAGAAGTATTATTAAACACAAACTAACATTTTGTGATCAAACCCTCCTGTTTATCCTGAAGCTTTGCTAAATTTCCTTTAATCAAAACAACTTAAATTGAATCTTAATTATATTTCCATAGATTGAACAGGAGAACACAATGGCATTCTGATACCATGGTTCCTTGGGGCATTTCTGTAATTTCACGCTGGCTTTTATAGCCTGACCCAGGAACACATCTATACTTAAAAAAATCTAGGATCAGAGCAGTTTACCTACTGCCATAAAGCTCTGATCTTTATTTTCTTTCATTAAATGTAACAATTTGAAAATTTGGCTTGTAGCCCCAAACAAGCACAGAGGAAGGAATGGCTGAATAACCACAGCAGTAATTACTGCAACAGCCATCTTCACCCTTCATTCTCTCTTCTGTTTGCAATCATCCAAGAATATTGATTGGTCTTCCAAAATTACTAACACATTTCTTATTTACTGATTCATAATCCAATATACAGGCTGTTACTCAAGATCTATTAATTCACTAGTCCCACAAAACCCTTAGGATATAAAGAATGCTCCTTTTGTTTTACTGAGGGGAAATTGGAATTATAAAGAGGATAAACTACTTGTTCAAGGTGAACATCATGAGCTGTTTGAATTGAGAATATAGTGCAGTTCAGATCTCTAACTACATCTGGCTGATTGTATAGTGAGATTTGTGGACAGAAATATGTGAAAGGCACTCCTTTCTGCCCCTCATTAGGGCAAAACCAATCCCTGATGCAGGAGAAGATACCACATCTAACTGGCCGGAGGGATAACTACTAATGTTCTTTGAATGATAAAAATTAGAGCAGTAATTCTCATCAATACCCAGAACAAATCCAAATAAATCTGTAAGTGCCTTGTGACTGCAGCTGGTTTGTCTATTGGTAGCATTCCACAGTGCAGGCTCTACCTAGAGAGACACTGTAGAAGCCTGTCCAAGTGACAACGTGCCAACAGCCTCTGAACTTCTCTACCCTATCCTACCCCCCTTTCTCCTTCTTCCGCAAAGTCCAAAACTTCTCTAAGGTACTGCTGAAAGCTGCTGCAGTTTGTGAAGGATACTGTGAAAACAAGAAATGCCGAGTTGCAACTGGTTCCTGACACTCACCTCATCTGAGCTGGTGTGCACTGAGCAGTGAAACAAGTTAATGCTGTCCACTTATCATTAAAGTAATTTAGCTAAATGAATGAACCCACTGATGATCAGACAATGCCTCCTCCACTGCATCTTTTTTCATGCTGGTGCACTGGAAAAGGGCAAATGGGTATTGGCTACATCCACATTAACTTTTCCCTGCTGCTGCACAGAACAGAAAGGTTTCCCTATACTATTCATTACAATTACCATTCCAAAATGAGGGGAGATTGACAACTCCAAGAAGATGGATTTCACGCCCACCTGCTGCACTGTTCTCAGGCACACTTGCTTCATACAGGCTGTGGCTGAATGAGATGGCCTCCTCTTGCTCTTCTGTAAAGATAATGACCACAGCTGTGGCTGTTCGAGGTGTGAAGCCTTGATCTGAAGCTGTCACTAGCAGCTGGGTACTGAAGTCCTTGGAAGCCAAGGGCTCCCGAAGAATGACGTCACCTGTCTTCACATCAATCTGAAACACAGTTTCTGCTATCATCAAATCAAAAACAATAGCTCCATTTGATCCCAGATCCACATCCTCCGCTCTCACAGTGGCTACTGTCTCATTCACAGCAGTTTCAGCAGGCACAAAGGCCCTGATAGGACTCTGCAAAAAAACAGGATCATTGTCATTGACATCATCAATGTGCACCACAACACTGACAGTGGTGCTCCTTGGAAAATGGGTGCTACAGTCACTTGCTACAGCCCTAAATGTGTACTGGGACTTGGTTTCCCGGTCCAGTGCCTTTGTAGAAATGATGGATCCTGTGACACTGTCGATAGCAAATGCTCCATAGGTGTCGTCAATGAGGGAGTACATAACTTCACCATTGAGGCCATCGTCTTCGTCAGAAGCAGAGAGGTCCAGGATGGCTGAGCCTTCCTCCAAGTCTTCTGTCACAGAGATTTGATACTGGGTCTTTGCAAACAACGGGCTGTGGTCATTTTCATCCAAGACTGTTAGACAGAGCTGTGCAGTGGAGCTTCTCGAGGGACTGCCTAGGTCATGGCACTCAATTACAAGAGTGAAATTGCTGATGTCTTCTCTGTCTAAGCTACGAGTGACCAGCAATTTCCCTGACGTGTTATTTAGCGTGAAGTATTCTCCAACATTTCCACCTTTCAAACACATAAGAAATGAAATGATCAAAAACAAGTACTTTTAAAAAAAGAACCCCTTGTGAATGCTCTATGCTAATTGCAATAACAAGGCCCAATTGCTCATACAGCTGGTGTGCTCATGTGCCTTTCACATATTTTATTTCTCACACAAATTAAAACCTGTATTTCATTTAAATCAGTGGGTGGCAATGAGAGCAAATGCAGAATGTCATATCAATTTACAGACTGGCTATTTGGCCACATGCATATCTTTTTTCCCAAGCCAGCCCACCTTATAAAAGCTCATGCAGCTATGCTGCTGACCTCTTCCCAACCTTGGTTACAAATTCCAGAAATCCATAAAGCATTGCTGACAATTGTAATTGCTTGCTCCTTGTTCTCTTCCACAAACCTATCTCTTGGAATTCAAGAGTTGTGCAAGGTCTTGATTTGGGGGCAGTGGGCATAAATATGAAGCAGTCAACTGAAAAGTCAGCATTTTCAGTAACAGTGAATGGCACGCATACTTTATATCATGTATAAAGACCAAAGGTAATTAAATTATATGTCACAGAAGATCCCAACACTAAAACCAAGAAGACAAAGAAATTCGTAACTGTTTCTTCAGAGAAAAATGTGTTGGTTTTTACCACAGTAGCTCTCTGCCTACATTTTAGCTATTGTTGAGAGCCACAAACCAAACTAAGCACAGCAAACTTGTATTTTTCCAAAGACATTACAGGAGGCTTTGAACAGCTGTGGAGTGTACATTGGCATAGTGGACACAGGGAGAGTTTGGCAAGATGGAAGCTAAGTATGACATTAATAATTGCTGGGTGAAAGAAGCTCTCATGAAATAAAATTTAACAAATGGCATTAAATAAATAAAATTCAGTTAATTCTTGCACTTATTTTCAAGGGCATATTTACATTCAGACTTCTACAACTATAACAAAAAGGACAAAACTATGCCTTCATGATTAATGCCTCCTGCCAGCATTTGGTATTTTTTTGTTTTTCTCTTCTGCACTATTTCAAGTCCATAAAGCAGAATGAAAGTGTGCCTGGGAAGTGCTTATTAGTGCTGACAAAAGGGTGAAAGATCTCTTGTCTTTTCTACATAAAAGAAGCATGTGGACAAGATGGGAGCTAGGGAGGCCTGCTAAAGTCAAGACTAGTCTAAAACTTGGATGCTGCTGTTTATATGCCCCTGATTTATACTAACAAAAATGATGGAATGTAACTTACCAATTATTTTGTATCTTAGAGCTCCGTTATTGCCAGCATCCATATCTACAGCCCGGATAATGTAAACAACAGAAGGCTGTTGGTTCTCTGGAATGAAGATCTCAGAGGGAGGAAGAAGAAACGTGGGAGAGTGATCATTTTCATCCAGCACTGTGCAGATTACTGTCACTGTGCTTGACAGCGACGGGGTTCCACTGTCCCGAACCAAAACTAAGATCAATAAAAAGAAAGCAAATTTCATTCAATGGTTGTGGTGCAACAACGGACGTTTCTTAATAATATCAGAGAAGGAGATTTATTTGTGCTATGCAAAAAGCATATGCTCTTCTGTACTGGAAAATCTTACCACTTACATCTAATTCAGAAGGCATGAAAAAAGTAATGCTGATAGTAACACCACACTCATTCTCACTTCCCATTCTAGACGCATTCATAGGTATTTCACACTGCTACCTTTAATACTGAAAACCTCCTGGGTTTCTCTGTCCAATGATGCAGCTGTTTTGAGTTCTCCACTGTCCGAGTTCATCTTGAATTTCTCGTAACCAGCTCCTGGTAAGATTTCATACTGAAGCAAGGAATTCAGTCCTTTAAAACAGAATGGAAGTCGTAGTAAAACACAGCAAGTCTCCTCACATTCAGGTCTACTTACTTGTCTCTTTCTTCTCCCTCCAAGTTTTTCTGAATTACAATTCCATACAGCTCCTGATCAGACCTACCATTTGTATGTAGTAAAGGGATATTAGCCTTCCCATCTTTCTCTAGGAAATAGGCTAAAACTGCACAGGCTTTTAGAAACCTTTCTTTCAAAGTTGCCTGGCTTAGTTGAACAGGAAATGAGACTCAACTGTCTTACCTATTATGGTTGTAAGACAATTTCTTTCATATTTCTTCTAGTTTCAACTATCCCAAGGAAAGTATAACATCACCTCCATCACACTTATAATATTACCTTCAATGAGTTTAATCCTACATTATACCTAAAGGGTTGGACTATTGTGCCCTTTTATTTTTCTGAAAATTTTCGTAAGTTTCATTCAACCATTCTGTGTTTTTCCCACCAAGAAATTAGTCCTTTAATAGGGGAGGGACAGTTAGCACACCTGAAAAATTACGTGACACTTCTAGTCATACAAAAACTTCTATTCAATGTCAAACACGGCCTGCCTGTTCTTATCTGCTGCAGTCAAGCACAGGACAATCTGCACTGGAGTTGATGAGGAAACATCCATGTGAGAGCAGAAACAGAGCCAACAGTTTTTAACACCCTTGACTTCATTTGCCTTTGAATATCTTCGTTAAGTGGTTGACAGTGCTACTGAAATTTGATTAAGAGAATTACTACTGTAAAAGCATTTGCACCTAACTAAGTCAAGGGAGGGACATATTCATACAATGCACAGCAGGAGGAAAAATGAGTTACAGAAATCCTTTCAGCTTTACAGAGAAGTAAGAAAAATCACATCAGTGAGGACAATCAAGGTAAATGTCTTCAAAGTCTCAGGTTACTAACATATATTTACCTGATCTGCCCATATTAGGTACAATTCAACTAAATTTTAAAAGACATTCACAGTCCTGCCTGCATTCATCTATCCTTAATCACCTTTTATCTATCCTTAATATGCTCCAGATGGAAAAAAAGAGACATGAAGCTGCAGGTCTCATACTATTAGCTTCTTGCCTCCTGCAACTGAACTGCTTCAACCCAGTACCTTCTCCGGCAGATTCCACAATGGACACTATTCACAGCCAGTGCTGAAAAAACAAGGGTACCATCCAAGTTAACTATTCACACAATGCTGAAGTTAAAACTTTTAACTCTTAAAGGACACAGATACGTGAGAGCTTAGTTACATTTATTTACCAAGCATTTACTGCCTCCTTTCCCATATCCAACTGCTAGGAGTGTAAAGAAGCATCAGGAAAAAGCTGCACACCCTGCCCAGGAGAGGAGCGTGATGACTACACATTCACACACCACAGCACAGCAGCTAGCTAGCACGTTTGCACTCAATCTAGCCTGCTGGTTAATTATTCAGTAGCACTGGTCACATTTTAGGGGCTGAAATTACAAACTGAAATAAAAAATGTCCCCCCTGCCCCAAATCCAGATTCAAGTCCCACCTTTATAGGACTTTACAATAATGTCTAATGAATGGCAGTAAGCCCTGTCTCATAACTCTAAGTCAATGGTTCCTATTAACCTTTTAAGATTTTTCTCCTAAAGCTCCAGACATAACTATTGAACCACAGAGGTGCACATCAGCTTAAAAGCAGACCTTGCCAAATGCTAGTTCAGTTCTGCAAAGACCTACCTCAAGAAAAAACCCTGACCTATCTTAAATATGCTGCTGGTATCTTTGCTTTGCCATGTGTATTTTTCCAACCTGCATATTTTCCAACATTAACATCTTTTACACTTGCATTTACTGATGTTGAGCTGTCAGATATCAGCTGGGTGGGGGGGGTGAGGGCGTGGAGGGCTCCCAAAAGGCTCCCAAAGTCAGGCGACATAGAAATGCAGAAAGTGCAGGTCTCATAACGTGCAGGAGGGAGGTAGCTGAACGAGATGTTTCAGGGATATTCATGCGAAAGAAAACCATTCCAAAGCCACAAATGTTACTTGTGATTTCCCCCTCAAAAGACCCCCTTCTATGCAGCAGAAAGGAAAATAAAAGGTTGTTAATGACTGGTTCCTCCCAGTGGTCACTCAGGGAACATATGAAGTGAACAAAAAAGTGTGATGGGAGAAAGCCCTCCTCTGAGACTATGCAAATATTACTGGGATGTGAACCGCAATTTAAAGAGTGTGTAAAAATAAATATATGATGTTAAAACAAAACAAAAAAAAGAACACCATGACAGGACTTATTCAAAAATTGTGTTCCAAAAACGTAAGAAAAGTGAGTAGCATTATACTTACATGATCCCTATAAAATCAAATTTTTCTTACATAATGAACATCACTTCAATGTTAATCTGAAACAATACTATTGTACATCCATGACATGGGGCCAAATCATGCAAATGTGAGAAAAAGACCCAACAGAAGGACTGTGGTTACTGGAAAATGTACTTTGAAAAAACAGCAGGAAGGAACCATCAGCCACAACAGTGTTCCAGCCCAAAGTGTCTGCACAGGCAGGCGCACGCTGTGCCACCCAGTACACTTGGAATGCCCTTCCCCTCCACCCTGCCAAGCCCCCCCAACTCCCTCCCACTAACTGCTCTGGAAATTTCCTTTCTGCTGTATTTCCCACAAGATGTGAAAAATTACAAGGGATGGAAAAGGAGGGAGAAGAATTCAAGCAAATTCTCACTGTTTTCTCCTCTATCTTGCAAACCTTTCTTCAAGTATCACCTTTTTTAAGTATTGTGATCCACAAAAGTAAGAAAATACTTGGAAGAGTGAGATACAGAGATGCAGACAGCAGTGCAGCTCAGCTATTATGAAGATCGTAACAGACAGGGATACCTACCCATTCCTAATTTCTAAATACTTTACATACTTTTGGGGAAATGCCTTTTCTATATAATACCTCTACTGAGCTCACATCAGCCTTTTGTAATCAGCATGTGCTCTACATTAAAATTACAAATCTTACTGAATACAAAAGATTATTTTGCTAATAATAATAAGCTCCATTATCTACTTTTAGTATAGCACAGACAATGTAAGACAATAGTCTTACACAATTCTAAAGGAAGTACAGAAAGTGAACCCACCGTAAAAAGGAAGCCATTCACAGAGTTGAGACTACCTTTGGGCCAAACACAGCAGTATTATAATATTTAACTCTCTTTCCAGGTTTTATTATTTATCACGCAGACCCTGAATAACTGCTCCAGCACGTGGACTACCTGTAACATCATATGCTATGCATTTTAGACAGTTCAAAAGAGCAGGTAGTTGAAGAACTGGAGGGAATTTTTTGTTGCTTAGCAGACTCAGGTCTAGTCCTCATATGTGATTCACTGAGGAGATGAACTATACCCACATCCTATTCATGCATTCTGTGTATTTTTGAAAAGCAATGCATCAGCATTCTTTAGCATGTAAAGTCCTACTTAAAATCCGGAGCAGCTTCCACAATCCCTTCACAGCTCAACCAGCTGGAAAATCTTGGATGACAGTGCCCCTCTCTGGTCAGAAAATATGAGTGCATATTTGCCAGTTCTGTTACAAAACCAGGACTCTTGACTAGTGAACTGCTTTAAAACTATCCAAAACACTGTGACTGACAGCAAGAAAGTGTTCAGATATTAACTCTGAGTTGAATACTGTTTACTGAGTTATAACTAGAACACGTTGGCTTTCTTCACATGAAAGCTACAATATGCTGGGTCACACAAGTGCACATTTTACATTTAATATACCCATCAGAGCTGAAGCTACCCAAGAGTGCAAGTCAGAATAGCTCCAAGCCCTGATTGAAGATTGAGAGTCTGAATCAAAACACGTATTTTGAACCTCAAAAGTCATACATTACCTAGGGAAAAGCACAAGAGCTGTACATGCAAGGCAACAAGATTGGATTGGTCTATTACGGTCCAGAAGTAAGTTCCTAGCAAAAGGACACAAATTACCTGCATCTTGGTCCACAGCCTCCACTTTTATGACAAACTCCCCTGGATCTTGGTTTTCATGAATGGCAGTCTCATAAAGCGGCTTCAGAAATACGGGGGTCTCATCATTCACATCAAGAACAATGATGGTTAGAACTTGTGTGGCAGAGAGAGCCGGGCTGCCGTCATCAAGAGCCATGACTGTCAAACTGTAGCGCTCCTGAACCTCATGGTCTAGAAGCTGGGCTGTAGTTAAGAGTCCTAATTTAAAGAAAAACGGTTTTTAAAAAGTATTCTGGTCCAGGTTAGGATCCTAGTTGTTCCAGCACTCACAGCTTCAGTGTAGCACCACTGAGCCACTGCTGCAAGGCTTCTGGACTTTGCAGTCCTGTGATTCCCTGGCCCAGAAATACTGCCTTTGGCATCCCGGGAAATTGGGATTCATGGAAAATTCAAGTGAAGTCCAGAGATTTCTTTTTATTTAACTTTGGGCTTAACTTTTTAACTTTATTTAACTTAAATATTTGTCTTTTTTTGCACGTAAGTTATGCAGTTAGGAGCTGTACAAATCAGTGTCACCTGCATTACCTAATGGATTCAAAATCAGAATAAGAACCAAAAGATATTACAATGACTAGGGTGATATTTGCATTTGTGTGAACACAGTATAATAGTTAGAAACCGGAGAATTTCAGAGGGCTGAAGAATGAAATTCATCAGCAGTTTGAGCCACCACTGAACACATTCCACCCACAGTGTAATGCAGACTCCTCGGTCTTGACTTTACCTTTCCTCATGTGTACATATCATAACATACACATGTGCACATGCTTTAAGTATGCATCATTCCAAAATCAGAATGAGATATTTCACTGCATGCATTTTCTTCCCACCTTCCTCAGTGCACTATTGGAAGATGTTCCTACACAACACAGTAACAGTGTCATGCCAAAATTTTTGGGCTGCCTCACAGAGATTGACCACTGTGTGCAGCACTGCCCTGCTTGTGTGGTGCCCTGCCCAAGGCAACCAACCCTGAGGACAGTAAGTCACCTGGGGCAGAGTGCCACACTAATGTGGTATTTCACTATTGCATGGCATGCACTCCCAAATGTTACTGTGAGAAGCACAACACGAGAAACCCCAGAGAAGAGAAGTTACAGTACCTGTGATTTTATCCAGTACAAATGCTTTGTTTTCATTGCCTGAAAGAATGTGATACATAACTTGTCCATTTCTTCCCTCGTCAGGATCCTTTGCAATTATGTGGTGCACAAGGAAGCCCACCTCCACATCCTCCATGACATAGGAAAGGGTCGAAGACATAAAACTGGGACTGTTGTCATTGATATCTAAAATAACAACTTTCACAGCCAGGGAATCCAGCCTCCGCTCAGTCAGATTTATTGCCTGGTCTTTTGCAAACACTGTCAAGATCACAGAACGAGTCATCTCCCTGTCTAGTGGAGAAGCTGTGGTCAAGGAGCCATACAAAGGGTGAATAAGAAATGGATTTTCACTCACGTTACTCATTTCTAAGGAATACTCTATTTTGCTGTTCAGAAAACTGCCATCTCCATCTTTTGCATTGAATGTGTAAACCAGAGTCCCAACAGGTACATTTTCTTCTATGCCAATCACTACAAAGTCATCTTGAAAATATGGAGAATGATCATTCTTATCTTCTACATCAATACTTAGGAAGACAGTGCTATTTTGTGGGGGATTATTGTAATCCTTTATAATAACTTGCAAAAGAAAGTGCGAATCTGTTTCATAGTCAAGTTCCTTGGAAAGATAAAGGTCTCCTGTCAAGCTGTCAATTACAAAATGAACATTATCATCATCTTCAGCAATACTGAAATGCAGTTTCCTACTAATTGCTAGATGGTTATCAGGCACCTTCAGAGAATCCAACACTTGTGCAGGTTTAAAATTTTCAGGTACAACAAAGTGCTTGAAGTTTGGAGAGAAGCCAGATCTCGTATTGGGAAGCGGGATCACCTGTAACCAAAACACAAAGACTGCAATATTTTCCCACTGTTATTACGAATATTATAATGTATAGTGGGTTGACTCTGGCTGGATGCCAGGCACCCAGCAAAGCTGCTCTCTCACTCCCCTCCACTGCTCAACAGAGGAGAGAAAACATAATGAAGGTTCATGAGTTGAGATAAGGACCAGGAGAGATCACTCAGCAAATACCATCACAGCCAAAACAGACTAGATACTAGAGACATTAACTGAACTTATTGCCAACAAAATCAGAGCAGCATAATGAGAAGTAAAATAAGGCCTTAAAAACATGCCTTCCCCCCACCCCTCTGTCCTTCCCAGCCCTACCTCTTCCTCCAGGGGCCCAGGGAGATAGGGAGTGGGGGTTATGGTCAGTCCATCACCCGTTGTTTCTCCCGTTGCTCAGGGAGAGGAGCCCTTTAACTCTCTTTAACTGTGGGAACGGCATTTGCCTTGTCTGGATTGAAGCATGTTATTACAAGCTATCCAAAATTAACCATCTTTAGGGTGACTTGAAAATGGCAGCCTCAGTGACATTCAGCCTGCGACAGAGGAGTGCACAGGCGGCCCGGACAAAGCAGCCCCACTGTGGCTTGATGAACAGCAGGTGGCTGCCTGTGCAGTGAGCACACACTGCATTTCACTCGAATGCAGAGTAGCCCGGTATAAACCAGCACAAAGAAATGAGATGTCCTTATATGAGGTTACAGAGACAGAATTTAGAAAAGAGAGCAACTTAGGACAGAAAACAAAAAAGTCTACTCTCTTCCCCACTTTCAGTCACTCTTGATATTTGCTTTTCTTCCTGCCTACCTAGATATTTTCCTCCTATTTTCCAGTGTTCCCAATGATCTCCTACTAAAGCACAAACATCATCTATTTGCAAGACGATCCAGAATGCTGTTGTGCATCTTTAACAAATCAAAATGAGTCTGCCCTCTCATTTCATCCCTCAACAGAAAAATGGCCAAAACAAATTACTACAAGACAAGGTGCTTACAATTTTTAACTTCTTCCTTTCTTCAGTTTATTTCCCTACTTTCTTCTGAATTTTTTTTTTCAAAGAAACTAAGCATCTAACATAATTGTTCTATCTGTACAATGTAAATAAGTACCTGGATGTAAACCGTAGCATGTCCTTGAAGGGAAGGCATCCCCTGGTCCTTGGCTGCGACCATCATTCTGTAGTCTGATCTCTCAGCATGTGACAGAGGCCGAGTTGTTCTTAACTCTCCACTGACAGCATCAATCTGGAAGTACCCTGTATCCTCTTCTATGGGGTAAAAATGGATAGTGTTATTGCAAATCAGTAACAGCTCACCTCCACAGAACTGAACACTGTAATGAACAGCGAAAAAGAGCAGGATGCCAAGGAAAGGAACCTGCTGCACTCACTTGGATATCTCAGGTTTGTTTGGTTCACCTCTTCTTTCACTGAGTACACAGTGATTATAAACCACTTAATCTGGATTTAGACAAGTACAGAGAGAAACACCATAGCTAAAGCAACTGCCCAGTTTTGTCCCAACATTACTCACACCAGTGGTGTGTGCATCACGAGGGCAACAGATACCCCAGGACTGCTCCTTCTATTTCCACTCTCGGCAGACAGGGACAGAGAAAGAACTAAGTCTTAGTCTCCAACCTGGCATGAAGGGTCAAGTATCTCCTGCCAGCTACCCAGGTGGCTCCTGTGACTCACAGATTATGGGAGCCAGCAAAGAACACTGCTGACCCCTGCAATACACCGTGACTGCAGTGATGTCACCTGCCATGCTTGTGCTCTGTACCAGCAGCCAGCTGGGGGTACCTAAAATCTTACAGTAAGCTGTTGCACAGCAACATGTGAATATTGGAAATTATGCTCATATCTTTCATCAAGGACTGGTGGCACTCCAATAACAAGTGACTTTTAATTAAAGTTATTACTTGCACCCAAATCATATTACATTTATTGGACAGTTGCAAAGAATAATTCTACCACAGATGAATAAACAGCTCTTTGTGACTAAGAATTATAGAATCATTTAAGTGGAAAAAGATCATTACCATCATCAAGTGGAACCCTCAACCCAGCACTGCCCAGTTCACTGAACCATGTCCCTAAGTACCACATCTACATGTCTTTTAAATACCACAGGGGATGGTGACTCCACCACCGCCCTGGGCAGCCTGCTCCAATGCTTGAAAAACCACTAAGTAAAGAAATTTTCCCTAATATCCAATCTAAACCTCCCCTAGGAAAAGAGACTTGACACATACCTCCCCCATTTTCAAGAAATGGAATACAAATTGCTCTAAAATTTTAGTAAAATGGGAAAGTAGCTATTACTTTGTATACATCACCAGAAACTGAGAAAATCACAGTTGTTTTAAGTACTTCTCTGCTAGAATACTATGCAAACAGCTTTCTGTTACGTGAATTTTTAATAAGGTGCACTAGTGGGTTAAATAAAGTCATGCAGCATAACAGCTGCTATTATAGTAAGCAACTGGTAAAAATAAATTCAGTGCAGATGTAGTACACAAAACACCCAGAAAGAACTGTATTTCTATAGGCACCTAAGTGAGCATGAAGCTGTTTATGTTCTCCAAATGTGCACATTCAAATTAGTTAACTGCACATGTAGATGTTCACTTTTGTATCCAATCACATCATCTGCAACTGTAAAATATTTGCACCTGTAACATTTGAAGAAAAAAAGCATTTGGCAAACTAGTTAGAAAGCTGGTTTTTCACAACCAACAAATAGAAGGTTTTTTCAATATTGTTCTGCTATTTTTTGAGTGACTATAGCTTTCTAATTCCCCATCAGTCCCTTCTGGGCTCCGTCTTGTTGTCTGGAACATTATCAAGGAAATTGCCAACAAAAGGAACCAATATAGAGAGACAATTATATTGAATGAGACAGTCTTGCATTTTGCATTTTTCATGGTAATTTCAAAACATTGCTGCTGCTATATTACTGTTTTCATAAATAGCTTTTGGTTTACTTTCCTGGTGTAGGTCCCAACAATATGTCTACATTCACAGATCTGCTATTTTGTTCCATATAATGTTTCATGACACAAAATCCCAGCTAAGCTGGGATAAGTCACAGGAGATACGAGAAACAGAACACATAATGTGAATTGTATGCATATATTTTCAGTATTTTGCTAAAACCTACACTTACACTAAAATTCAAATTTTGCATGAAATAGTTTTGTGCATATTTTGGTGGCAATAAAAGTAACAAAAAAGTCTGAAAATATTGGAAAGAGACATTGCATAGAAGCAAAACCTCTTGGCACTTTAATTTTTAAGTGTTTCGCATTTTCACTTTTTTTATCTGATACCACACTATAAAGACAGTCAAAACTGAAATGCCCCATGTCTATTTTTCTGGTATTTTTATCAATCTATTTTTAAAATGTATTCCAAGTGTAGCCATTTGATTGAAGATCAGAAAAAGCTTTTACACTGAGAAAAAAGTTTATATAGCTCTATATGCTACAGAGCATGCCAGTCATTGCTCCAAAAGCTCGTGCTCACTGCATTTCCAGAAACATTTCCTTAGCTCTCATCTCCATAAGTCACCTGAATTGGGCAGCTGCTGCTTACGTCATACACCCCAAATATGTCCTTTTGTATCTGAGGAGAAAAGGAAGAAAGTATAGAAGAAATGGATAAGGAATAAGGAAGCTGGAAAGAGCAGATAAAGCGTGGAACAGAAGAAAATTGAATCTCTCAATAACTAGACTCTAATGACCCCAGTCTCTTCTTGTGCTTGCAAAAGTAACCTGCCAATAAATACATATGTTTTTACAACTAAATTTTTCACCTCTACCTTGTCCAACCTGTTGGCCAGACTTTCATTTACATGAGGTTCTCCAAAACTCAGACACTCTCTCAGCTCTGCGCTCTCAAAGATGATCACAGAAACTGTAGTTTAGAACCAAAAAAAACCCAGTGGCCTGAGAAACACTGAGCAATGTGTTACTGTGAACTTCGGCTGAACATTCAGCCTTACAGAGACTGGCATTTAGGCAAAATGGCCCAGAAAGCAGACACAAAGGAACACTAGAGATTTCTCAGAGATTAGTGACCTCAGCACGCAGTGATAGCTAGCTGTGTATTTTTACCTAATTTCCTGAAGAACTGTTTCTTTCCTAGGTGTTAAAATACTTAGTGCCCATGTCCTCCTCCTTTGAGAGGATGGAAAAGTTGTTTCCCTTAACAGGAAAGAGGAAAGCAATGCCGTGCCTCCCAAAGAACCTGAACATGATGAGGGCTTCTGCAGAAATGTAGCTCCCTGCAAGTCTAGGAACACTCCCTGCAAGCTGCTTGCTGCTCATTCTGGAGAACAAGTACTTCTTCACAGACACACGTACAGCACTTGCCAATTCGTGTGTGTGTCAGCAGTGTAACTAGGCTTCTCTTGGCACTTGTGAGGTCAAGTGCTAATGTTGCATTCACATAACTCCAAATATAACTGCAACAGCCTCTGTCAGTGCTAGTCTTAACACACAAAGCAGTAGATCCAGATGCACTATAAATACACACTAATTTCTGCTGTAAATGCTATACTACATCCTACTGACAGTCATAAAGAAGACCAGGCAAATCGGTCTCTGACTGCCAGCATCACTAAGGAATAAACAGTACACACAGCTGGGATTCACCTCCCTCTGGATCAGGTTACACTTTCAGGGATAACACACAAGTGGAGGTAGGGTCATGTGACCACCCACTTCCACATACATACATTTTTAAAGGATGATTTACTTTGATTTCCTATGAATAGGGAAGGGCATTTCAAAGGAAACACTTCCCTGTAGCCTAAAAAATTCATCTGGTGTGTAAACCTCATAGTTCTTTTACAGGTTTTTCCTTATGTAATTTGTTGGCATTTGTCATTAGCATTCCTGCGTAGCTTAATACAGTGCTGATATCTTGACATTTCCTTAAGACCTCAAGAACATTAAAAACTACCCAGCAACATTTACAAGCTTAACAGCTGACACAGACACTTGCAGCTCTTCATCTTGTGGCAGTCCCATCTGCATCGAGCTCTCCAATTAACCTGCTGTCTCTCTGTTTAACAAATATGGCTGTAAATCAGATCATATTTCTTCTTCATATTCAAGCACTGAACAATGTCCCAGAACTAGAAAATACTATTTTAAATATAAACCAGGCAAGAACTTCACCATGAAACAGAAGACCAGATGTTAAAGGCTATGAGCCAACCAACAACAACAAAAATTAGTATCAGAGAAGCTCAGCTGTTTCTGGATTTGTTTATCAGGAAAATATCTAGTTCCAAGGCTGGAAGGGATTTTTTAGTGGTTTTTGCGTTTGAAGAGGGTGGGGGGTGAGGGGGGAGTGATGTTTGCTGCTGTTTTTATCCTTTTGTTCTTTCCAGAGACAGCTTTTGCAAGACCAGTCATATTTTGTGTTTCTAGTAATTTTTATAATTTGAACTCTTACTCCCCTCTGGGGCTCTACAGTGAAGCCAGTAAGAAAATCCAATGTGCTGCTTGAAGGAAGGCAATACAGCAAGATACATGAACAAGCAGAGACCCCTGAAAAACACTTCCTGTATTGCCTGGCCATCACCCTTCAAACAAAGGGTTGCACACTACTCATTCCCTTTTTCACAAGGGAGATCTTTCCTGTGCAAAATATTCTTACGCACAATGTAGAAGTCTAAGATACTGTCCAATTCCCTCTGGAATATGCAATCATTTATATCCAAATTAAGGGAATAATGTTTTCTTGCCCTGATGAAACAGTAAGCTCTGTAACATGCGAACTACCATAGATTACAAGTCCCAAACTTAAAAAGTATTGATTACATTAAACTGGTAGAATGGAACAGAAACCAAACAAAAAAGAAATAGTTCTGTTCCTGGTAGCTCTTACTGTTTTGAACCAATAGTGAAGGACAGCAGGAGGAACAGACCTGTTTTCCTTCCTGGTTACAGATGGAGTTCTCACTTTTATGGAAGTGTAGCAAGTGGTATGCAGCAAAACCAGACATCATATCTATGTCTCTCACCAGTACTAATGCCCCAGTCCCACTCATGTTCTAATTTAGGACTGCTCTGTTATTAATTTCACTGCAAACAAAACTGGATCCTACAGCTTACCCCAGAAGTGAACTACTACATGCAAGAATTATAGGGAAAACGAAAGAGAAGTGTTTTTAAGCGGCCAGGCTATGTCAGGTTAACACAGTGCTAAACAGAGGGTGAAACTTGAACTAAAAACCACAAACCTCATTGTTTGCCCAGATTATCTGCTGATCCCTCTGATCCCTGTCTCAGACTGTCACAAACTGTTATTTTAGCAGGAAAATTTTCAATTGGTTATGGGAAAAGGGAAATCATTTTTCCTTTAAGATGTTAAACAACTGACTGAAATATTAAACTGCGCAGAACAAGACCATGGTCCTAATCTTTTGTGAGTGCTGTTTGAACATTTTCTGGCCAACAACAGAAGCAACTAAATCCCTTGAAAGATGAGGCAGAGAGCAAAGGGAAGAAAGGCAGCTGCTTGCACCTCCTTAGGTACTTCATAAGACACATGATGGTCCTGATTCCTATTTACAAAGGCACCTTTATTCTACCAGACACAAAATAAACATAAAACCTTGTATGATGCACAGCTTTTCTGAAATTCTAGTTATTTTAACGTCTCCTTTCGTATTAATAACACTTTAAATTCTTACCTGGTTCTAATGAATATAATACAACACCGTTGTTTCCGGAATCGAAGTCTTTTGCAAAGACGGTAGTAACAAGTGTCCCCGACGGCTGCCCTTCCAAAACCTGTCACCAAGCAGTTTATAAGTTATTTGCAATTACACAATTGCATAGATATATGGATAAAGTCAGTCTTAAAACAAATCCCTCGCTATAACACAAGAGTTTAGCTGCCGCTCTATTATCCGTTTCAGTAACATTCACAGTGAGTCCAACGAAATGGTGAAATAACAGAGTTCTAGCAACCCTCTGCCGCGGTCTGCACGGAGCGCTGCCTCAAACACCTTTAGGACGGCAGCCTCGGAGGTGGGAGACCAGAGGAGACCCCGCTGCGTGCACAAACACAACCACGCACGTGTTCCTATCCTTTCCGCCCGGCAGCCGCGCTGCGGCGGGACGGGTGCGAGCTGCAGTTCCCGGCGCGGNGGCCAAGGAAAAGGGGGGGGGAGAAATGGAGTTAGGCGTTTACCATGTGCTAGCACGCGTCTTACTGCGTGCCATTATGCATTTCATTTAATGTGAAATAGCGATACGTGCCCTCTAACACCTGACATTAAAATCTCAGCTTTACAAACCCCATTCCGTAGAAACCTTCTGTCAATCACAGTCTTGCACATGTACTTTAGTACTATATGACATCTTTTACTGCACGCTGGCTGCCCCAGAGCAATGATAAAACGGTACGAACCAAAGTGCTGACCTTCCAAAGAAATCCATCTGGCCTTTACCACACTTCAGGACAGATAATACATGAGCACAGGGGTTTAACTGCTGACAACTGGCCTTTATTAATTATGCACATTAATCAGAAACCCTTATGTCTCCCATATATTCTGGTAAACGCAGCAAATAAATCTGACCAATCTTCTCCCTATCTGCTTAGCAATACCCAAAATAGCCAGAGATTTGTGGTTGACCAAAATCCATCACACAGATAACCACGTTTTTGTAAGATCTTCTTGGTTAACTCCTAGTATTCTGTTTGCCTGTGAACCTCCATAAGTGTACTCAAAAGAAACCTGCTTTTATTTTGAGATTCATACAGAGAAATTCTGGGAAAGCCTGTTCACTCCCCATGAGGACTGGACATCTGCAAAAAGGAATTTAAAACAGCAGATCTTTGCTTGCTATGTATCATTTTGCTAAACTGGATTATTTACGGTGCCTGTGTCCCTTGAAGGATTCCCTTCCTTCAGGCTCTCCATGCTCTGGTCTATGGTGTTATACTCTGTAGACATAACCCCTATTGCTCAAGGCATTTGGGATTCACTGCAGAGTACACCCTGTGCTGTGAAAAATTTCTCTCAGCCAATTTGACTTCTGGGATGCCACGTACAACATAAACTCAGTTTCGATGTCAGCTACAGAAGCGTTCACAAGTATTTTAAATCACTTTGTCTAACTTCATAAGTACCTTTATAGTTACTTATGGCTGATCTGTACTTTTCAACTCTACTTGATCACAGGCAAAGGAATTCCTCATATGAACTATTGAAGCTAAACTTAAAACTTCTCCTTTTAATTTGTTGCAGTCAAACACTGAAACTTATGACCAAGTGACCTGAACAAAGTCATGAAAAAATAAAATCCTGAGGGCTAGTTCATTCTTCATGAAAATGTATTGGGTTTATTTCATTCCCCAAATTGTGAAGCTCTGAGTTAAAATATTCATATATCAACCCAAAAGATTCACAGCAGCTCTTGAAAGCTTTATACTTTACTTCCATACCCTTAGGGGAAGGCTGCTTTCCAAAAGCAATATTAGGCAGATTACAAATCATAAAATGCTACCTGTGTTGGAATTCATCTTGAAATACTTTCCATCAGACAAGAGGAAATAGGAAAGCTGTCCATTTCTTCCAGAGTCTTTGTCAACAGCTGTAATGGTGCCAACCACACCACTGGGAATTGGACTTTCCTCAACTTCAAAGAAGTAGCTCTCACGCATGAACATGGGAGAATGATCGTTTTCATCCAGGACATTAACTATTATAGATGTGCTTGCATTTTGCCTAAGGTTTTCATCCTCAGATGTGCTGACCAAGGCTCTAAAACTCAGCATCTGTGCACATTCGTAGTTCAAATGTTTCCGAAGATAAATCCAGCCAGTATCAGAGCTGATTCCAAATGCAACTGCATCAGTGCTCGGCTCTAAGGAGTATGTCAGACTGGAGGTAACGCTGTGTGGATCAAGTGAGTGGGCTCGAACCTGAAGGATCTGGGCTCCTGGAGAGGTAGCTTCACTGATTTCTACTTGATACACCAAGCTTTGAAAAACCAAAGTAGGGCCCATCTTCTGCTCTTCAATAACCACTGTCAAGACCAGCAAAGAAGTCAGAGGAGGACTTCCACAGTCCTCAGCTGCTATGTGTAGAGTATATTCCTGCTGCTTTTCCGCGAACACCGTCCTGGTAAGGTTTACCACTCCGAGACTTGGATCAATGCTAAATGCATTTGACTGCTTGCTTGCAATACTGTATTTGATTGCCCCATTTAGGCCACTGTCTTTGTCTTCCGCATGAGCAATGTAGACAGCGGTGCCAGGAGGCTGGGTATGTGAGATGGTTACCTGATCAGATTTGGTAAGAAATACTGGAGGGTTGTCATTAATGTCTGTCACAGATATGTTGACTTGAGTGCTGCTGTAGACGGGGGAGTTCCCCAGCTGCGACTGAACAGTGAGCACCACCACAGACTGAGCCTCGTGGTCAAGCTGTTTCTTGGTGCGGATAATGCCAAACTGGGGGTCGATGGAGAACTTTCCATGTGGATCACCAGAGCAGATTCTGTAAGAAACCACTTCTAAAGAATCTAGAAATGGAAACAACAACAAAAAATGTAAAAAATAGAATAAAATATGGAAGTGATAACATAAACGTTGGCAAGAACATCTGGGGAGAGTCCATGCTGTTAAATTCAATGGAATAAATGTAAGCTACACAGATGTTTGACATTCTTGGGCTTTTTATGCTTCCTTTTTCCCATCCCTGGAGCCCTTCAGTAAAATATGAATGTATACAGTTTGTCCACTTCTGCACTGTTTGATTTTCATCACACTAGTATTATAAAACTCTATGGAGAAAATCATATAATAGCCTCTTGTTTTTCCCTGATCTAAAATATAGAAAAAACACTCCTATAAATAAGTCTTGTGGGAGCAATTTCACTACACACAGGCATTCACTATAGCAAGGAATGAAACAGGTGGCAGTTCTCTGAAAAAAACAAGTATTTTAATAAACTTACTGTTCATGGGTGACCATTGTAGTAACATTTATACATTAGATGCCACCTAAAGCACAAGCTGTCTAAAGAGTCAGGCTTAGCACCTGCAGGGTGGCCTTGGTAGTATCTCGACCCTAAGGACAGTCCTTCCCAAAAGGAGGGAATGGGAGGCCCTGACTAATCAAGCTTGTATGAAACCTTGGCATCTACCACCTGACATTTACAGATCCATCATCAGGCTGGTACGTGGACTCACAGATCCCACTGCTCTGCACAGGAACCAAATAGGTACGGCTCTCAGGACAGAGCCTTTTATGGCCAAGGACTGTCAGGAGCTAAGCCATTTCCCTTTACAAATGGTAGCAAAACCAGATGGATTAAATATATTTTCAAAAGGTCCCACAAACATTCATCTGGACTTCTCCACTTAATTTGAAACAATGTGGGGTTTTGTTTGATTGGTTGGTTTGGTTTTTTGACGGGTGGCCAGGAGCACTTCTCGCAGATCCTCTGAAACTTCTGAATACTCTCTGTTTTTAAGTATTGCTCTGAGATTTGCCTTGCATGGCTAATGCTTAAACATGAGCCAGACCGTCACACTTACTTAAACGTTCACAACATGCTTCCTATCTCCCCATTTACAATTATAGAAATCCACCAGGGAGAAAATGGAGGCCACTGCCAATCTCTATGGACCACCAAGGAGAGTACCATGAATCTCCAGCTGCTCTAAAGAGCATCCTGATAAACCAGCCATTACACCAGTTGCTGTAAGTACCAACAGTAAATTCTATTTAATGCTTGACAGACTGAATGAATAACATGGAAGTTTACAGGAAAAAAAAAATCATCTACAGCTATCTCTAGTTAATGGTCACAACGAAAATACAACATCATCTCTGACTGAGAATGTGACTTACTTGGAGGCCCTCTGGCGTTTACAGTGCCAATCACGCTGTCTTCAGGTGCATCTTCTGGAACAGAAAAGGTATACCGGGATCTCTCAAATATGGCAGGGACCAAAACAGTCTGAAGGACGTTTACTGTGACAGCTGCATTGCTGGCAGAGGGAAGGCCACCCCCGTCCCGTGCAGAAACAGTCAGAAAGAGTGCAGAATGTGCCAGCTGGCCAAGAGCTGAGGTCAGGTAAATAATTCCTGAAAGTACACAGAAATAAAATAGCACTTAAGAGAGATGTAAGATAAAATTCAGCAGGCTGTCAAAATAGTTTCAACATGTATTGCTACTCTAAGAGAAGGTCTGACAATGCGGACAAAAATCAGCACTCCCGATTCAAGTTTTGAGAGCCAAGTTCTTTTCAAATTATATGGTCTTTACCATTCACAAAGCCACTGAAACACAGCAAGTTCTGTTTCAAAACACAGTGTCCATAATTCTAATTTTAGAAAAACAGATTCAGCTAAATCTTTAGCAATGTTAAATTTTACTAGTACTACTAGTCTATAGCAATTTGGAAGTGCATTGGGGGTGGGGAAAGAAGTATTGTAATAAAAGATTAATTTATCTCTGCAAATGGTAAAGTTGAAGTTATTTCAAACAGGCTGCGGAGACATTCTGCTTAAGTAACTCCTGAAATAAAACATCCACACAAATGGAGTCAAAGCCCCAAAATACAAATCTTAGGAGCAGGGGGCTCTGTGGAAAGTATCTGGGAAGCAATCACCTGCTGTCTGATCACAAGTTTCTGTCAAAATACCCTTTAATAGTGAATTCTAAGGCCCATTGAATTTGCAAGCTGCTAAACAATTGCCTTTTATGTAAACTGTATGAATTAATTCTTTGAGAAGAAAATACAATGTTCAGTCCCAAAATATAGCACTTTGGATGTACATTCCTCAAGAGAAGCTATTTGTGAAGTAAGTTTTTCAACACGAAAGTGAAGATGAAAGGTGACCAAATGCAGGAAAATTTTTCTTAGCAATGAGTGAGTTTAACTAAATATACACTAAATGCTAAAATCACAGTGTATTATGTAGCAAAGTTGCAGTAAACTCAAGTGATTCAACTAACAGGAACAACTTTTCACATACCTACAGATATTTTTAAGAAATCACCCAGCTTTTTGTAGAAGCTGGTGAAGACACAGAACATCTGGCAGTTCAGTAAAACCAAACCTTTAAACCTTGAGCTACCTTTTTAATTTCCTGGCTCTCAAGTTTATTAGGGATGATGTTTGCCATTCAAGTTGGACATTTAGTGGTTAGAGTAAAACTAGAGTTAGCTCAAAGTGTCTTAGGAGAATCAATGCATGATTCAATGAATAAATCTTCTCAAAATTTAGGGTGAAGCCACAACACTAATTTTCTACAATCCATTTTTAAGCAGAAACATGGAAAATACATAAAATCCGTATAAATATTTAAAAGTGCATGCAGTATACTTTCCAAATATACTGCCAGGACACTATAATAAACTGTCTTGACATGCTTAAAATGCATTAAAAGGGTCTTCAGGATCAAGGAAAAATGCTTTCCACTAACAAAAAAGGGACACTTGTTCCAGTGTGATAAACCACACTAAAAGCACAACTGTGATACAGATGGATTCAGGGCTCACTACTGATCCAGCTCCTATGCTAACAATTGATGCAATTCTAAGAAACAACCTTATTTTGGCTTTTTAAATTTTTTTTTTCTTCTGATGGTTGAGTTTTATGGTTACTTAAGCAGCTCAACAAAGTAGTTCTTCAAGGACATAAACTTTTGGCATTTCCTGAGGTAATCTGAGCAACTGTAGCTTGAAGGAAAAAGGGGTTTAACCTTTTTCCCCCCAGAGGATAAACATATACACATGGATTTTTAACATAATTTCTGTCAAATTAATTTAAATCAATCAAATGGACTGTATGTTATTAACTTGACCAATTGGATATTTTTCTATTGACAATGATAAAAATATCTTTTTCTCATTTCGGATACTTCAAGAGGTATGTGGAGAACTGAAAAACTTCTACAGAAAAGCATCAAACTGAAAATCTTACTCTCAGAGCAGTAACTAAAGACTCCATAACATCCTTTAGCAAAGGATGGAGCAAACAGTGCTCCACTCGAGGAGCTCTGAAGACCTGGTGGAACAGAAATATTCCAGAACCAAAGCCCCTTCTCTGCTGACCTAGACACACATTGCAGCACACTCCATGCCAGTTTGGTTACAGAAAGCAAAAAGAAAATTAATAAAAGATTTCATTTTCTTTCTTCATTCTTTTGCTGAGTCATAGGGAAAAAGGGCAATGGGCAAGTACATCTCGCCAACTCAGCTCTCTTTTGCAGGACCAGGGACACCGTAAGAGCAATGGCAGATTCCAAGTAAAAAAGTATGTGTTTTCCATATGGCTCCCTGCAACCTCAAAACCTGTAGTACGCAGAAATTTGATAACCCATTTTGACTTTTAACTGTACACATTCTGTTTCTGTCAGCATTTGTAGGACTGGGCATTAGCTTTTCATCTGGTGATATATAATCTACACAGACATTTGAGATGGCTCTGCTGTATGTTGGTGAACATGCCTCATTAGGCTCTATTACGGCACCACATGACGGGAAAGAAGCCGGAGAAGAAAGCAGCATCTGGGATTTCACTTTCTGTATGATTAGGTCAAACAGCAGACTGTGACTAAAATGGACAGTCAGGACCACTTGGGCCAAAAGCAGCTGCCAGCACACCTTACAGAGCAGGCTGGCTGGGTGCGTTTCATCTGCTGCAGCAGAGTGCAGGAGGTGCCCGAGCACTACACTGCAAAGGCAGAAGCACAGAGGAAATTGCAGGGAGCAGGAACTGTCAAAGGCACAAGTTCAGTGTGTGAAACTCAACAGAGGCATCTCTCACTAAGGAACAGGCTGAAGACGAATCATGGTTTTCCTTTCTTCCCCATTCCATAATTAAGATTGGGGCTTATTATGGTTATTACCACAATCATTTGCAGCCTGTAATTCATGGCTTCAGAGAACATAAAAGACAATTAGGTTGCTGTGGTACAGAAACTATTCTTCCATTATGAAAAACAGTTTCTATAACACTGACAATGAAAAGGGAATAACGAGACAGCTCCTCTGCACGGAATGTTTTACCAAAGCTCCCAGCAGGGGACCACACAGACACAAGTGTGGGTTCACTTTAACAGAAGTGCCACCTTTCTTACAGCTTGACTCACCATATAAATGAATAGTCTTATCTATTGCCTTTAAAAACATTTAATTCCCATTCTGCAAATTAATATTTATATCACTGCAGTGCTTTGAAGATTTTACCTCTGGTTAATTCCTTATTCTGCATGAGAGAGAGCTGGAATCAATTCTGCTTCACAGGTGAACAATTCTATAATTACACACCAGATGAAGCATTAACATCCAGCCTTACACCTTGGCAACCTCATTTTCTTGACTAGATCTGCATGGGCTAACTGATTGCAGATTCCAACCCTTATAAATCAAAAGCATGACATACAGACTGCCTGCTGCCTGGATATAGATTTCGGGCAGATCCTGCAATGCTGGATGCATGTTAGCAACTACCACTGCAGGCTGTGGTTTGGGAACAGCTCTGCTCCAAGGCAGGTTAGCTCAGCACAGCCATGCTGGAATTTACAGGTGTTTTGCTGCAGAACAATCTGTGCTCATGGGCTGGCAGAAATGGTTACAATGGTTTGGAGGACTGTATGTATGGGGAGAGCTATTGAAGGACGAAGTCGTGACTGCCAACTCTTTCATCTGCTTTGTATTTCCTCACTCACTGCCCATGGTAGGGCACAAACTTCCAAGAAGTCTTGCTCTTCACTTTGTGCCTATTCACCCAGAAAGTGCAAATGCACTAATGAAGGACAGAACTCTGTGTCACCCACCATCCTCTGGCAATGATGACATTTCTCATGGGATTTTGCTGTTCTTATTTTTGTGGAGGTGCACACTATTCCACAAAGGGGCTAACTGCTGTTTCTCAACAGTTAAAGGCAGAAGGCAGGAATCCACATGTAATGATTCTTTTAAAATACATTTTTAATTATATTCATGATCCTGTATTCAGTCCTAATCTTGCAAGAGCATACGGCACCAAAGTAGGTTCACTCACCAAAAGAACTTTTTGTATGGGAAAAAATCATATTGGTTAACCCAACAGGATTTCCATACCCATCTCCAGCTGAACACTTTGAAAATCTGTTTTTGCACAGGGTTCTCCCATAAGCAACACCAAAATCAGCCCTACATTTATAGCCATTTGTAGGTAAACAAAATGTTTTCCACAAGTCAAGCGCTGCAAAGATAAAAATCGGGATGCACTAACTTCAGTAAAAAAGTCTGGATTGCAGAGGTATGTGTACTTGAAGAGCTTCTAATATATTATCATTGTTCATTAAATAAAAAAGCAATTTCAGAATACAGCAAGAGGAATAAAATCAACAGTTAGCAATGGTGTTACCTAAGCCCTTGAAACCAAATACCCTAAAAAACGTTAAATGATGGCAGTATTTCTTCAGCAAATGCCCAGGGATGGGCCTGACACAGCTCAGACAACAAGCAGATGGCCAAAAGGTCCATATGGTTCATCACCTCAGTTCACCTTCAAAGCTGGCCACTGGACGTGCTGTTCACTGCTGTGCAGGTCAGAGCTGACCCACTGATCTGCCCACAGCATCCACACTAGCACGGCAGCTTCCCAGGGATGCATGTACAGCTTTTCATGTCAGAAAAAACTTCAAGATGAGCATAGACAGGGTGATCCTCCAGAAGCTGGATGCAGTTAGGAGGCATGCATGTTGCATTAACATTAAATTTAGCATTGTTTTAAGGAAGAATGATGGAGTTTCTGCCTGACTTTTCTGCTTAAGTTTATCCAACTCATTGCCTATGCTCTAATCTTAGCACCACATACAGGTTCCAGCTTTAGCATTTTACCTGTACTTAAAATGCACCTTTTATAGTGAAGCTGCATTCTTGATGGTAACCATAGCAACACTGCCAAAGACATTGTTTGAATAGCTGGTTTAATAACTGCCAGGGGAAGGAAGGAATTAATAAGGAATTACATTGTTATTTACAGTCTACCTGCTGTAATACACACAGCTTCCGCTCACACGAAAAGTCTTTAAAAACCTTAGTTTTGATGGCACAAACGCTGGTTTGCATTTCAGCAAAGAAGGGGACTTCTCAAGTTCGAAAATATTCCTTGTTTGAATGTTTTTGTAGTAAATAACTGATTGAACCCATATCAATCTTCTAGCTATGTTTGTACTTTACAGAAGTCTCATACCCCTGCACTGGAGATGCTTTCAACACTGGCCCCTCTGTAGCAAATTCTTGTGCTAAGTTCATAGCTTTCCTCTTAGAAATAGATATAACATGGCTCAGTGTCTACAACCAATACTTTATAAACACACTGTGTTAATCACAAGAATTTGCTTAGCACGTGAAAGCCTGTTCCAGAGCACTCCATCAGACCCTGACCATGCTGGGAGTCTGCACATAACAAACCAGTACCTGTAAGCTAATGTCAGCAGTTTTAACACTGCAGCCGCCCCAGAAGCATGGCACTGCTATTTCAAATACTTCAGGTCACAGAGACTTTTAGTGAGCTAAGAAGTATTCATCAACACACAAAATATGAATTTCTAATTACAGCAGCTCCATTATTCACAAACAGAATATCCACCTGAGCATCAGCCTCTAATGTTGAGCAAGAGAGGGCATAGTACTAGAATGCTTTTGTATCATCTAGGCTCAGTTTTCCAGTTTAGAAGGTAAGGTGTGTCCTGATGCTCAGGGCAGGTAAAAAGAGCATGTAAAGCTCATCTCTTTCAGCCTTCCCACATGACATCTAACCATGAAAAAAAACCCAATTCTGCAACTTGAAAATATGAGCTAGAGAACTAGACTTAAAATATATAAGGTGGTGGTTATATTGCCATTACCAGCTTTTTGAATCAAGTGCTTGGCCTAACTGCTGTCTGAACACTACCAAATTTTTTAATTCTCTATCTAAAATTTCTACAACAACTTAAATTACAGGTAATGTTATTACATGCAATATTAATATTTAAGGGTGCTGTCAATGCGTGGTTCAAAGTTTGCTACAAATCAAGTTAGCATGATGGTTGTTTATTTTGTAGGGAAAAACTTAATTGCATAGCACCTTCTGTAAAAAGTCCTCCAGTGCTGGACAATCCTAAAAAATGCTCACAAAATCCATGAAAAGCTGCAGACAAACAAAATTAGCAATGCATTTTCCAGTGATTTTGAGAAGCTGAGAGTTTTTTTAGAGCAATGCTGCTACTTATAAGTACTATTTTATTAAAAAGTTTGATTGCCATCATGAAGGATGATGAATCCCTAAGGAAGAACTATGCAACAGTAAGAGTCCATTAAAGAAAGGTATCAGAGGACAGGACGAGGATTTGGGGGTGGTTTGCTTAGTAGAATTCTAGTGTTAATACAACAAAGGTATAATGAATCACCATAGGACACAAAAACTAAACTTAATACAGGAAAAAAAGTATTACTTTGATGTAGCTTTCCCTATATTGTACTATTACATGTTTAAATAATTATTGCCTAAAAACACCACAAACAAGCAAACCAACCACCAACGCCCCAACAAAATGCTACTTTTTTCAGTAAAACAGATAACTGAAAAGATAATTTGCTGTTACAAGAAGATTTCCTTTGTTTCACCTTGGTTTATTTCCTTTAATCTGACCTAATAGTAACTCAGAGTGTGCTTGCTGTCTGATTGCAAACAAAGTGAACACTCACACAAACATGAGTCCGCCCAGAAACCAAAGCATAGACTAGTAAGCAGGCAGAACCCTGGCCTGCTGAATTGGTGTATTTTCAAAGACAAAGGCAGAGACTTCCCCACACAATTTGTACAGCTCAGCCCTGCCACACCTTCTCAACAGGTCACCTTTGCTTGCTTAGCTTATCAAAGTTTTCCAAAAACATCTTTTTAATCAGGGACCTTTTCAATCAAACTGCCAGCTTCTAGATCCAAAAATAGCTCAGTGCACAACCTGGTAACAAAACTTGACTGCCATGGTAACCAGTGATGATATTTCTTTGAAAGCACTGAACAAAAAGATGTATCAGGGCAGATACAGAATGAAGCCTGCTATACACCAAACAAGATTTATTCACTGTTCTTCTATTTAAGAGCATTACAAAACATTCCAGCTGCTCCCCTTCATTTACATGAACTGATTTTCTGCTACACACACTCCCCTGCTACATTGAAACATTGTAGGATGGCTGTCTGCTCCCTTGGTATGACCTGCCACTTGCTTATTTTCTCGAGGTTAACTGAGAACACAAAGTACAGTAAATAGATCCTGTACTCTGAGACCCATACAGTGTCTAGCAAAGAAAAGGCTTGCTTGTCTGAATTTTACTGTATAAATATCACACAATTGCCCTCCTCTAAAATGGGAGGTTTGGGAATAACTTTTCCCTTTTCACCATTTTTTTTATCAGCTCACCATGTTTTTAATCATCTATGCAATGCCAAAAAAGTTTGCTCTTTGTCTCTTCTGGTGGGTTCTTCTGTTTCTGAGATCTGACATTGACTTAACTAGGAGAAAGGAGGGAGGGCTAGAGTATTTTTGTTAATACTTTGTGTTCTTTCATTCACAATAATCTCATGTACACGTGTGACCCCGCTATTGCATGGCTGAGTTTTTGGCACATAGCTTGTAGGAATTCTTCTCTTTGTAGATGGCCAATTCTGTTGGATTTTATACATAAATGAACAAAGAGATACATACATTAAAAGCCAGCAGTATGGATATTTTTTTCATGTTGTTCTGCTACACAACTTTCTTTCAGGGCCACAATCTGCACCCTTACACTTACTAACAGCAAATTTGTGTGCTTCTAGGACAATATACTATTTTCTGTATTCTTTATGGTAAATTTCTCATTAGACGAGATCTCAGTGAAGGAAAATGTCCACAAATTACTCAGCTGAGATCATTAATTTTTCCTTTTTGATTTAACTCAAACAAAATTCTTCGAAAGTGAAAACTTGCTGTGCTAAACCAACATCTCAGACGTATTCCTCTGATTTGCAGCATTCTGAATATGCTATCAATATCATATGACAGATCAGAAAGACAGTAATTGAAGAAACTGCAGTTTAAAAACAGAAGTGGCCTCAAAATGTTCCAAAATAAAACACTCCTAATTTTAAATGTTATTTATGTCAAGCTCTTCATATGTTTAGCAAATGTACTACACGCTGTAGGAAAATGCCAAAAGTAGTTTAAAAATAAACTATTTTTTCCTCCAATACTATACGAAAACATCATCAATCATCATAAATATGGCCTTGTTTTCTTTAGAAAGGGTACATCCCCATTTTACTTTGATGCCTATTACAATCTGCTATATATTAAACACTGTATAATACACGGAGTTAAGCAAAGTTTCAATTTTTTTTCCCCCATAAAAAGAAATGTTGGTATTTCGACATTACTTTTTAACCTGTATTGCAATAAAAATAAAGCAAAACTTTTTCACGCAATTGAAATTTCCTAAGATGCATCTGTTAAAAAACAGTTCCATTTTTTAATCAAACAAAATTTGTCAGCATCCTAACTGGAATTAATCTATTCTGAACCAAATCAAAGTTTACTGTAAGTCAGTTTGACATTAAATTGCATTTACACATGGTTCCATAGCACAGTAATGAAAGTAGTACAGCACTAAAATACACACTGCCAAAACAAGAAACATATACCAGCAAGGGACTGTTCTGTACAAGCTCTGCACTTAACTCCTTTTCTTGTATCCATTACCAGGAAAAAGTGATAATATGCTGGACTTAAAACTGGCTTTTGGTTACGTTACTTCTTATATTCTTAAATTTGCATGATCATTGGGTGTATTCCTCCTTCTATTCTTCTCCATCAGACTAAGCTCCTAGACTGCTTTACATCTTTTACAGTCACATGATGCCATTTGCTCACTTGTTAAAAACAAATCAGAGTGCATCTTAAAGGGAGTGGGTTTTTTAGCAAGTCACAATGTCCTCAAAAGAATGTTCATTTTGCAGGAGCTGTACTTCTGTGCTGATTTTTTTTTTTTTTTAATGTTCGACTACTGACCAGCTCTTGCAACAAGGATTTTCTGTTCTGCTCGACATGTATTTTTCAGTGTAAATAAGTAACAGAAGGTATTCTAATGAAAGGTTGATCCAACTCTCTTCAAGCCAATGGAGAGCTCTCCAAACATCTCAATGTGTTTATGTGGTAAGGGTTTGGCAGTGTTGGGGCTACAGGAGTGGTTTCTGTGGTGCAGACCATGGTGAGGAAGCTGTCCCCCTGCAGCCCACGGAGGTTCACAGTGCAGCAGAGATCCACCCCAGCCCATGGAAGACCCCACGCTGGAGCAGACAGATGCCCAAAGAAGGCTGTGACCCCATGGGAAGCCCGTACTGGTGCGGGCTTGCTGGCAGGACCTGTGACCCCACAGGAAACTCCCCAGGATCATTCTGTTCCTGAAGGACTGGACCCTGTTGAAATGACCTATGCTGCAGCAGAGGAAGTGTGAGGACGAAGGAGCAGCAGAAGCAACCCGTGATGAACTGCACAGTTGCCATTCCCCATCTTCCTGTGCTGCCACGGCCAGAAATAAAGAAAACTGGGAGTGAAGTTAAGTGCAGGAAAAGGGAGAGGTGGGGGGAACGTCTTTTATGATGTAGTTTTTATTTCTCATTACCATCCTCTGATTTGATTGGCAATAAATGAAAATCATTTCCTCAAATTGAGTCTCTTTTGCCCATGACAGTAATTGCTGAGAGATTTCTCCCTGCCCTTTTCTTGACCCACAAGCCTTTTGTCATCATTTTCTTTCCCCACCCAACTGAGGAGGGGAGTAATAGAGTGACTGGTGGGCACTTGGCATCTGGCCAAGGCGTACCCACCATGTTCACAGAAACATTCTCAATAAAATATACAAAAGGAAGGTCATAGTCTCTGTTTTAGGCATCTAATTTAGGTAGGAATCACAGAAACATGAGCATAAATATCTTACAGATTTGAAAGAAATGGAAGCTAAATTAAATGCTTATACTGCTGTAACATACACTGAGTGAATGATACTTTCTCTACATCGTTTTCATTCTAGGTTTAAATAACAAATACCTTCACATGAAGATAAACCACTGGCTGCTGCCTTTTGCTTAGTCTTCGTGGAAGTTTTCTCTGCACACAGTGACTAGCTAGTATGAACTGACCATTTACCTGAAGACTGACACATGAAATCACACTGGTCCAGAATAATTTTCAAGGACTATTATTAATTTTGTTGGTTTGAAACAACTTCCCTGAACCAGAGCTATAGTAAGATGATAACCATCTTTTTATCCATCTCTCAACAAGGGCATCACTATGATCAATGGGAAATTAATTACATGCCTTTGGGTGAAGGAAAGTATTAATGCTGGTAACGTAATGAAAGTTCACAAATTCAGTTGTTAATCCTGAAGTCTTACAGCTAAGCATTGCATAGGTTTTCTGCCACACTTATGATTGCATCCTGTGACTTACATGTTTAATTACCAGCCCAGCCATAACTATAAATACGCTGTCTTTCAGATAGCCTGTTAGGTAACAATGGGAAAAGAAACAAACATAGCTCCAACAGTTCCTTAGCCAGAAGAGCTCTTCAACTTGCCCTGTTCTAATCAATTCACAAGTACTGTTCATAGATCATGCATGGATCAGATATCTACAAAAGGCAACATAATGAAGCCAAGATGTTGTTTACACCAACACCAGAAACAAATGATAGCAAGAGTCACGAACCAGCAGAGGAGCTGGTTTACAGTTTCTTATCCATACATTTTTCTAGTTACACAGTTCTTAAAGTGGTTTTTCTTGTGGAAAGTCTATCATCAATCAAATGAAAAACACTTCAACTTTTTCACAAATGGAAACGCAAAAAATGTTATTTATGAGTAAAACAGCATATCACAAACAATAAATGCAGTGTCTAAAAGCCAAAATAGCAAACAAATATAACTAACAAAATCTTGTTTAGAATTTAAAAAAAATTTCACTGGAATGTCTATCTGGTCAATGAAAAGATGTTCCTTCCCACTCCCACTGAATTTATCTATTTTTAACATCCACATGTCCCTGTGCTTGAAACAAAAGATGGAGCCCCTTCAAAGAGCCTGGACGTGCCTCGACCTCATAATATCTATGTGCCAAAAGCAGCAGTGTTATATTCCATAAAGTCAGGAGTTGACCAGCTGGTAAGATATTGTGAATACAGCTCACTGAAAAAACTAAGAGCTTTAACAAAGCAAGAGCCAGAAGTAAGCCATAGCAGTGAAGAATCTGGGTTTCAATTGTTGTTTTACTGTTTTATCCGTTTCTCTTCCCAAAATTCAAAAGTGAATTTTTAGTGAGTATTCTAAGTGCAGCACTCAAGAAATATCCCTGAAGAAAATTACAGTGAGATACATTTTCAAATCCAGATGCCATATAACAGAAATTACATGTGTCGTGGAGAACAGCATCATCCTGCATATGATTTTAATGTATCATAGTGTAATGTGACAAACTGTTAGCTACTAATTATTTTAAATCACACAATTCTGAAAATATCTCTGTTCACATAGAGTATTAAGGGCTATAACAACATAGTAGGTCAAAATTACTACTGCACTGATTTTCATGTCTCCTTTTTAAATGCTCTATTAGTGAGAAAAAATAATTATTTAAAAAAAAATAAAACTTATCAGGAAGGCAAATCCACAAAATACTTCAACACCATCATTGTCCCTCCGTTTAGGTCCTCTAATAATGAGGAGAGCCGATAAATCAGAATATGCCATACTGTAAATTGGAAAAACTGCAGAACACTTCAGTAACAGTCTGCACATCCACACGATCAGAAAAACATAGACCAAACTGTAATATCATCTCATTTGGCTTTCTGGTTTGAGCATCCATCTCCTGGAGAATGCCTATTCCTTCACATACTTGTCCATTGCCCTCTGTTTACGAAATGCAGCCCAGATAACTAGATGAAGTCCCTCACATAACCTTCAGAGAGGCACAGCTAAATTAGCCCATATATCAGAGCAGATGAAGACAGCTTTAGCACAATGAACACTGGAAAATGTCTCTGTTATAACAAGAGGTAAGGAGGAAGAGCTCAAAATCTCTGTGCCCTAACAGTGAGCCACTTGTTTCATCTCTCTCTGAATACTCAACAGGTTTTGGAGCGCTAAGGTTGCAAAACTTCTGTGTGATAAATCAGGAATTTTAATGGGGGTCTTTTTGTTTAAAATGTTTATTTTTTCAAATAGTTTAAAAATCATTCTCCTCACCAGTGACTGAGCCTAAGCCCTATCGTAAGTAGATGTGGGAGAATATAAAAGGAAAAAGTGTATTCAGAAAAAAATCAACCCATAGCATTAATATTAATAAGTTAAAATTAGACACAGTCTGACCTTGAGAATTACCCTGGAGATCTGATTAAGTGCAATCAGATTCCAAGCACTATAATGCTGGGAATACTGTCTGACCTAAGAGCTTTTCTCATCATGAAATGTCAGCAATAATGACCTCGAGCAACTTCACCCTGAATTTGGTCTGCCTTTGATAAAAGACCATGATAGATCCACGAGGTAATACTAACTTACGAGCTTATAGAGTCTTCATCATTAAGCATGACATTTTTCCTATACAAAGTGCCAAACTGGAAAGAGAGGCCAAAAGGTCACAATCCAAGGAAGAAGCCTTTCAAAAGGCTTTCTTTCAGCAGAGGGCTGCTGCAAAGCCAGTGTTGCTAACATGATCCACAGGGGCTCTCTTCAACAAGCCTGATGGGACCATTTTAAAATGACCAGTTAAATGCCTGTGGAGATCCAGCTCCCTAATTATTGACGGACCTATGTAGTTTTGACATCAGTTATGCCCCTGAGAACCTGATTTGACAGGTAGTTAAAAGCCCACAGTTAAATAAATTCTGAAATAGCCAAGACAAGCAGACTGACTTCCTAGGAATATTAGTTTCTTCTGTTCATCGGAGTATTTTGGGAACTGTGTAAAAACAAACACCATTTTGAAAGAATAGAGCCTTGCAAGATTTTGTATGCCCAAAAGCTAATATATACACACATGTACCACAGTCCAAAAAGATCTTAAAACATATAAAATAATCTGTGCCATGACTATCTGTTGATCAGGATACATTCATATGCAAGGGCTGGCCCTCAAGAAAAATAGCAATTTCAGCTTAGTCAACCACTCACTGAAAGGCACCATGGACATTTGTAGATGCAATGCTCATGTTCTCTTCATCTGATGCTGGCAACTATTTTAAGGTTAGAAAGCTAACTACAGAGGCTGCTTTGTAGCAATGGGAAGAGTAATTCAATCTGTGAGATTCAATCTGTCTTTGAAAAAAATTCACACAGATTTGCTTTTGCCATAATTGCTTTTCTGCTCTTGTCATCACCCCTTCATTGAACCTCTCTCCAAAAGCCAGAAGGATGAGGTGTCACATCAGAAAGGAAGAGGCAGAAAAAGACACTTACAAAGTTAAACATTGAGTCAAACAGGGATGCAAACGTGTCTTGTAAGACAGAGCAGAATGGGCACTTATCCTAGCACAGAGGAAGATTACACCAGACACAGAGAAGAAATGAAAGGATGAACATCTTGAAGGGTCTTTTATTGCTCTTTGAGAGTAAACCCTAAGCATTTCAGAAATTCAGATCTTTTTGTAAAAAAAAGTAATGTTTTTATTATTTCTTACAATGATTAATAGATTTAGGGCTGAAAATAGTGGGTAAGTAGCATGCTGCTTGTTCCTCATTCTACTGGCATGTAACTATGTTTTCCGTTCTTCTGCTTATTCCAGTGAATGCAAAGGTTTTATGTTAAACCTAAATCCTTCATCTTCCTCTAGAATTACTTCCCATCAGAATCTAAGTTTCACCTGTATGACATGACTCCAAATATAAAAATATATATAATATATATTCCTGATACATATCAGGAAAATACACATCTTGTATAATTATCACCTTTCTGAATCATAGACTCATACAGTACCTGTGGATGTATCCACTGTGAAAAAAGAAGAAAATTCTCCTGGGACCAGTTCGTATGTGACAACGCCAAATATTCCTGAATCTCTGTCTGTGGCAACAACATTGATGATTTCTGTTCCCGGCTGTGTGTGACTGCTGATACTTGTCACATAGATGTCTTGCTCAAAAACAGGTTGATTGTCATTAATATCTTCTATCTCAATGCGAACAAAAGCTTGAGCACTCAGACCACCCTGTTGGATAAATAAGAAAAAAAACTCAAAAAACAAGATCAATTTTAAAAATAGGATGGTGCACAACTGGCTTCAGTCCATCACTTGGAAATGGAACATGCTGCAACAATATTGATCAATGAAAATGCCCATTAAAAGCAACTTACAGTGTCTGCAATACCCCAAAAGATTGCACATAAGCAAGCTACGCGCTCAGCACAACACCAATGGGCTGATGGAGTACATGAAGAAATCCAGCTTCTCCACAGTGGTGAGGCCTGAACACAAAGTCAGTTTTGTTAATCCTAATGAGCACCACACACGTCAAAAACATTGCTAGTCTAACCTCACATGCTTCTGCTGACACCACTGAAACTCCACTTACTCCTCCACAGGTGAAAGTCAGGGCTTTATGCCCCAGAAAGACATGCCCCTCAGGTGACTGTGGTGCTCCAGGAAAGCAGGAATAACTTCTCTGAGTCTTTCAGATGTAAAAGCATGACCATTATAATGGTGAATATGAGGCTTTTTCAGCCAGGGACACAGACTAAAAGCAGTGCAGGACAGCCAAAAGCTGACCTGTCAGGCTGCTGCCTGAGAAAGCTATCCTCAATTTACCGACAGATGCCCAACACAAGCCACTAAAATACCACATGGGCAGCCATAGGACCACATTTAGCCTTGCTCTGGAGTGAAAATGGAGAAGAAAGGAGCAACTGCAAGCTGGCTTATCAGACTATGCTACAGAAAAATACTGATTTGCTATGACAAAGCACGGAATTTTGTGACAATCTGCAAAAAAAGACAGTTCTGTAGGTGCTGAAGTGTAGACCCCACAGGCACCTGAGCGAAACTAATGGCAATTTACTACTCAGAGGCACTACCTTGTACCCCCTGTGGACTCTCTCCCTGAGTTTGGAGGGCTTCATATTTCCAAGATAATTTTACAGCCATAGGAAGTACAAGCATCTTTAAAAGAAAGCAGATCCACTGTGGCAGAGATAACAATGAATGCTGGGGCACTGGCATGTTCAGAGGCACAAGGCAGCACAGGCATGAGCTTTATGCAGTACATTAAGACACAGATGGAGGAAGAATCCTGAGCTCTTCAAAGTCACACTGAGCATGCTGTGCTTGTAGCAGTCACTTACAGAAACTGCTGACACAGATCAGATGTTCATGCATACGCATGACAAACTATGCTGAGCTAGTGCGAACTGAATTTTGCAGTCACAGTGGCTATGATACAAAGAAAACCAAGCCAACCCAAAACCAACTATGTTGCACATTTCTGCAATCTAATTCTTCACATCAATTATTTTTAAACCTGACCTTCATGAAACTGTCCAATGATTCAGACTGGATATGACTCCTTTAGACTTACTCTGCCGCATAACAATCTCCCACAAAACTATTTTTGAGGGTTTGCTTAGTATGTCCACAGATTCAGACTTATTTTTGGAAAAAAAATACTATCAGCATTTGCTTCCACATTTCCATAGTGATTTTTGCTTTTTCCTGGTTTTGTTTTCTTCTTCTGTATTGTAATGTTGCCTCTGTTGGGTGGCAGTGACATTCCCACAAAGGCTCGCGTACGTGGAAAATTAAGACTATCTTGTGCATGATGTGTCTGTGTTTTCTCCCACAAAGGAGGAGAAGCATCCCACATCCTCCTGGTTTGCTTCTGAAGAAATTAAGGCATGGCATGCTTCCAGGGCTCATGCTGCTGCACAGGCAGCCAGTTGCCTGGGGACCAGGACTCTGAAGGACTGGTGTCAGCCTACAAATTACTGGGACTGCCATGAAACCCCGTGGCAATATGGAGAAATGGAGATGGCAGTGAGCCTGCTGCCAACATCCCCACTTCAGGGCAAGCTCCTTCACCAATACCGTGATTTCCATGGTAGGGAAATCCCTGCACAGGAGCTAAAAGGGTGGGAAGGGGAAGGAATGTGCTCTGCCCACTGTCTGAAGATGATCTGCCTCCATGGCTTTCAGGTGCTTTGGAACAGAAATCAGAAGTGTTTTTAAGGGAAGAGGGCCAGAGAAGAAGGCCGGGAAGAGGTGATGTCAAGAATAAAAAGCATCTAAAAAAAGATGGTTGAAACAGCATGAAACCAAACTGACAAGAGTTTGTGTTAAACTGTTTCTTTCAAGCTTCATAATTGCTAAACAGACATGAAAAAACTCCAAACCCCACTCTTCAGCCAATTTGTATTTATGCTACGGAGTTATGTAAAGACTGCAAAGTCTTTTGAAATTGATCAACTCTAAGTATATGGGGAAATCTAATCTCTCAGAGGATAGACCAGATTTTATGATGGAGACAGAAACTTCTTTTCCTGAAGGAGCAGCATATACATTCACATGTCAAGTAAGATATTTACTTAATAACTTATGATATTAACTGGTTGTGGCCCAATTCTTGCTCTGACAATTGAAAATAAGCATCATCCCAGTTGAGAAGGAACAAAAAGTCCTTTTATTTCTAACAATGTGGATATACTTCGTCTACTCAGAAGCAAGCAAAACACATCTTCCAAAATATGAAGGCTTACATGAAGTCTATTGCTGACAGAAAACTACATTTGTCAAACCATGTTAACAAGTAACAGAAAGTCACAGCTGTTCACTTTAAAATCCCTTATCTCAAATGTTCAAGTATTTTTAACTACTGCTGTACTCTCTGATGCAACAAAAAGTCACAATCACAATGACTTCTCTATCAGAGTCCTGAGAGTTGTGTCCCTCGTGGAAGAAAAAGGGGACATAAACTACCATCAAGTTAAAATAACAACAATTAATGTTTTCTTTACTTCAGGAGGATCAAATTTGTGTGAATATCTAAAGCTATTAGAACACCTCTTTATCAAGTCTTAAAGAAAAATAAATTACCCTACCTTTGGCAGGGGAAACTCTTTATCTTAAGAAGTAGAAATTATGCTATTTTGAGTAGCTGTATTTCTTCATTTTAGTGCTGTAAAATGCTTAAAACTCTACCAAGATTTTCATCACAGCCTCCAAAGTCTTTGTCAGTGAACTACGCTGTCAAATTTTTGTTCCAAACTGAACTGTTAGATACAGAATCTCTGACATAAAGGGGTTTTTTTTGAAACCTAAAGGATATGTTATCTTGAAATGGTAATGCTGTCAAAGTGGAGAGATATCTACAATTATTTCAAAAGCCTTAAGTTCTTCAGAAGCTTTGCCTGTGAGTGCCAAGTGTTTATATCAAGGTTTCAACTGCTCCAGTGTAAAAGACAAAGAAAATTGGATAGGCAGGGTGGATTACCAAAAAGCAAGAGACAAAGTATCTCTCTATGCAGAAAGGCAGTAAGAGAGCCACTAACACACCTGCTGATGCTGTACTGAACCTTTTGCAGTGATGATGTGGCAGCTGACAAACTCCAGACCTACCATTTCATATAGAAGATATGAGGATACTTCTTTTCATCTTTGCTTAATCAGGGAGATTGCTCCCACAAGCTCTCACAGGATGTTTATTTAACACGAGTTTAACAGAAGCTGTTTTCCACCTGCCTCTCCAGGGGCTCTTGTGGTGCAATTCAAGTTCGCTCCTTACATTTTCTACACAATGCATAAAAGACATGACTGACAAGCTCTAAAGCCATGTAATGGAGTAGCCAGGAACAGGTGGAGGAAACTGATAGTTTTGCTGTAAGATAAACTGCACACCACCTGGAAAATACTTTCTTTTCCTCCTCACTTCTAATTAACTGTGTTATTTTCTTTCCTTTTCATCTCTCTACCCTCCTTTGTCACAAGTGACCCTTCATTCTTCCCGTCTCTTTTCTGTACACATTTCTCCCCTGATCACAGCCTCTACTTTGAACCCCATACCTAACATCTTTAATCCATCAAAATCAGCAGCAGAATGTCAGAAAATAAATATCCTACTACAATTCTGCTTTAAAGGTGGAAAGTTGGTCAACACAAGTTCAGGTGCACTGAAAATTCTGAAAAGCTGATATTGAATGTAGGTGCTTTAGTATTTAGGTGTCAGATGGGCAAACTTCTAGAAGATAAATCAATGGGATCTACAAAGTGCTCACTTCCAGGAAAAAGATCAAGCCTTGCCTGTCACAAACAAGCCAATCAAAAACTGAACCTTTCTCCCCATTACTGAACTTCTGAAAACACAAGGTCCCTAAATTAAGATAAATGACAGAGCAGTTTAAAAATTAAATACCCTATAGTTTCAATGCTTTGTCTATTTTCCTTTAACTTGAGGTAAAAAAATTAAGGCATCAAGCTTTTTTCATGCAAACATATTTTCTTTCAGATTTTCAAAATAATCTTCTGTACCAGACTGAATATCTTAGAAACTTTTCAGAATTTCACTGCTATTGTCCAGCTCTCACATAACCTTTATTAAGGATTAATCTTGATATTCCAGATGTGTGTATGTGTTCTTTACATTTATACAGCTTCAAAACATGTGACTGAGAGAAAAAATGAAATTACGAAGTATAGCAGAATACATAATTTTCTGCTGTTATACACTGCAATATAGACTGCTTTCCTCTTCAAAGTTTGGATATCTGAACTCAAGTATAAATTTTGAAGACAGAAATCACATACCAGTAAAATTCCAAAATGGTCACACAGACCTACCTCTGCTATAAAAATTACAGGCACTGTCCTGGAAAAACCCACACTTATATTCCTATATTAAAGTCATAGAATGGTTTGAGTGGGAAGGGACCTTTCAAAGGTTACCCAGTCCAAGCCCCCTGCAATGAGCAGGGTCAAGTTATCAGACATTCAAGTAAGATGAGCATGGAAGTAAACATACAAATATATTTATGTAATTTTTTCTCCTCTAAAGAAATCTACGAGGAAGAAAAGGCACACTGCTAAAGGCAGTATTAATAAAAGAGAATATTTCTGTAGCCTCTGAAATAAACACTGAATTGTGACAGCTGAAGAAAAAAAACCAGATGAATTGCTTAACTATTACACATATATCTGAATTCAACAGAACAGAGATATCCTCAACTGCTATATTCTCAAAATTAAATAATTAATACCAACCATCAACTGCAGCTATTTAAGTTCATCTACTCATGAATATGGAAATCACAGGTCACTAAGCTTCTTCAGTGTACTATAAATTACTGGCATTTTAATGAGAAATACAGTATTTCTAGCACAACTGCATTTTTAAAAAGTTATATTAGATACACTTAGGACATTATCTTAAATGCAAGTTTAATATTCAAAGTAAGAAATAAAGACTGCATAGCCTGAAATAAATGAATTTCAGTGTTTTTCAGGACAAATTGTACTGCAAAATGTGACCTGAATAACATTTTGAAAAGTTTCCTTATGTTAATTTTAACATTTGAAGGCAACTGATAACCTTTTCTTCAGCTTCTTCACAATTCATTATTAAGCTGAAGAAGGTAAAGACAAGTACAGAATTAGCCTCACATTGCAAATCACCTCAGATTGCAAATCACCATGCAAATCACAATCCACTGTCACCCACAGTAGCTATTGTCTTATTACTGCTGCACTAATCTTGAAAGCAGGGAGCAGAAGTAACTTGGAGTTACTTCCAACAGGAGGAGGAAAATCAGCAAGGACTAACACATCCTAAGCATATTTTTCTAAACATTGTTTAGGAGTCACTGGATATTTCACAGCCAATTTTAGTAATTTTGGTAAAAATGTACAGTTCATGAATATAATTTTCTGCTCTCTTTAAGGGTAAGACATTTTATTCAAATTCATGCAATTTTTACATAGTCGCTACATTCTCATTTAAAAGTACGCCGGACATCCAAATTTGCAAATCCATTCAAAAATCTGGCAGTGTAGAAAGGCGAAACTTACCCCATCTGTAGCTTTTACTAAGAGATCATAAGTGGTTGGATCTCCTTCTCTGTCAATGTCTTGAGACACAAAGATCTGACCAGTGTGTGGGTCAATCTGGAAAGCTTTGGATTTTTCATAAAAATTAAATCCATCATAAAGAGAATACTCAATTTCTCCAAACTGGTCAGCATCTGCATCTGTTGCTTTGACCTGCAAGGAGACAACAGAGAGAAAAATGAAGCCAGTGAAACTATTGCTCATTAAAACAAAGTGTCTGTGATTTTTGAATCCGTGTTGTAAAAGCAAATGTGTATACACACAATAAATACAAACATGTTCTGCTACCTAAGCTGGCTGCCTGCAGTTTGTAAATATCTCAGCTACTGACAGTGTAATTATTGCATGGAAGTTCCATTAGACCTGTCAGTATCATTACTTCTGTTGACACCATCAACAATCTTCTCAATCTTCTTTCTTTCCCACAACTGGAAAAGCCATGCTCATTAAGCCATGTCAGTAGGCCATACCTTAAGCTACTTTTCCCTTCATGTTATTTTTTACCAGTGGAGGTAGCTCTTATGAAAACCATGTCACATGTAGATCAGAAAAGTGCTGCAGGACATCCTTACCTAATGTATTTGATAAAAGACTCCCCAGATCCTAATTTAGTTTTCACTTGAAAGAGGGCTTGGTGGCACTCATGCTTTTTGACCCACAGGTGGACTGATTTAAAATGTATTTGATAAACACAAAAGTTTTGTACGTTGCACCTCCAATTTTATTCCCCTAAGGTATTTGCTAACAAGTGTTCTGTGCTGAGTTTGGCTCTTCTCTGGAATGTTCCATCGTGAAAGTTTTCACTTAAATTTAGAAACATTTTGGTATATTTATAAAAATAGGTATGCATTAAGAAAGCCAGTGTTTTCAGTTCTCTAATCTGTCATTATTGGAGACACCTAAAGAATTTCTCCTTCGCAACTGCTTCCTTTTCTACTTTTTCTTTGAAAATGATAAATTCTGAGGATTTTCCATCAGACTGTCTGTACAAGCACAATGCCCAAAGACCTTAACAGAGCTTTGTAAGCACTAGTATCACAAAGCCCAAGAGTTAGAACTGCTGGAAGCTCCCACAGAAGACCCGTGCCAGCCATTGCCTGCACCAGACACATGTTAGTAAGGTGAGACCCACAGCCATCCACCACAGACAGGGCAAAGGTGGAGGTCTGCACGTGCCTGCCTGTACAGAAAACCATCTGGCACAGTTTTAGGTAGAGTTTCAAAAGAAACAGTCCAGGCCAGGGAGTAAGTTTGGATTAGATCATCCTGGTTCGGGTGATATAACTTAATTTAGTTGCATGGACACAAGCTGTGCCAGGTCATTTGGACTTGGGACCCAGAACAGCCTTTGGCTGCTGCTCCTACCAGAGCAAATGTGGCCCTAAAGATCAGTCAGTGCCTGCATCACAAGCTCCCTTCTTTGCCCACACAGGAATTGTTTTGGCACTAAGATACTTAACTGGGACTGAATTAAAACCAAATGAACAAAACATGTCTTGGGAAGGCTGAAAAGCATGGAAGTGGGGAAAAGGAAACCACATAAAAAGTGCCAATTCAAATTATAAAGCTAAAACTTACTCTAGACAAGTTACATCAATCAGAATTTTACAATGACAGCCCAAAAGATACACGTGTTATTTCAATTATTATTTTTTGCTTGTTGTGGTTTGGTTTTTGCTTGTTTTTCAGACTTTTCCACTTCTTCATGGAAAGCTCAAGACATTTTGTATTTCAGAAGTATCACTGTGACTGCACCACATACTCCAAAGCATTTTTCCTCCCACAAGACAGTTTTTCACTACGCCAAAGGCCACTATACCAGAGTTTCTGCAAAAAGAAAGCTCCTTTAGGGGAGCCTTGTGCTCACAGAGCCCTTCGTGCCCTTTTCATGCCCTTGCAGTTTGCATCCCACAGCTGCAGCACAGGGTGCAACATGTGGCTACTCCTGACCTCGGTCCAACCACTCGTTCTGGGCAATTTAGAGGCAAAACTCGCAATCACGCACAGCTAAACAAAGATCCAGTCCTAAAAATGCTTTACAGCTGTATGTAAATCAAGTCTACAACATGCATATTTCTCCAGCCTCACGCTTTGTTATTTCTGTCATAAGAACAAGAACAGAACATACATCTAGCGTGCTCTCAGTAATCTACCACCCCAATGTTACGGAACAATAATTCACTTGGCCCTTATATGAAAAGTATTTCAATTTGTTTCTCTTGCCTGAAATCCAGCAGGGGTGACAGTACTGAAAGGTTCTGTCTGCCTGTGCCTACATGCAGTTACATGTGTAAATGCTAACATTTTTGTCTGCAGTTGAGCATGAGTGATTAATTACAGGTGAAATTTGAGGGTATTGTTAGAAGTTTAGCTCATTATGTTCGGTGACTTGTTCTCTTTGTTGTAAATTATGCAGTCCTCAGACTTTGAATAGTACATGCGAAAGCATAATGAGTGATGAATTTAAATAAAAATGCTCCAGTTCAAGGCAATGCAAATTTAAAGGTCTAATTGTGATCAACTTCAATTACTATAATCATCTCTTAGGCAGCAGAACTAAGTGGCATCCATTTTTGCAGAAAAATATGATCCTTCTCCCTGTTCAAGTACCTCACATCCATTCAATTTCTACCCACTTAACAGTCCTTTTTGTAATCACTCACCATGGAACCTTTGATCCGAAGAGGGAAGATCTGGAATTAAAAGCAAATGAAAGACTTCCTGTAGCAGACAGATCTGACATTGAATGACACTACACTTGAGGTCGGGGAAGCTATTAACTATGATCATAGAATCACTTAGGTTGAAAAAAGACCCTTAAGATTATCAACTAAATGCAAGCTGATTTAGAAGGAGGAATTCAGTGAAAACATGCTAACGAATTCACATTTTCTGACATGATTAAAAGACCAAGTTATTGAAGATTTTAGAAATTAAAGCACACAGTAGTCACTGTCCAAAACACACTGGGTTGGGATAGCATACTGTGAGTACCAATCCTACAGAGTATTGCAGCTGTTAACTGCCTGAGACCTGTGAGTTACAGCAGTCCAAACAGGAGGAAATGAAGGCAGCAGCAGGAATTTTCACAGTGGACTGATCAAGAGTGTTTTATGTTGGCAATATTATAAAGGTGATGGAGTTGAATAGATTTATGTGCCTTAAAGAAGTGGGAGGCAAGAGAGTACTGTATATGTAACACCTCTGACAAGGCTAACACAAGACTGAAATATGGGAGAAAAAGAAAGGGGAAGACAAGGAAAGGTTATGACCCCGGGGCCTTTCTCCTTTCAGTAAATATGTTTTCAGTACAGTAAGTTGAACATCCAAGTTTTTAAGGAGCGTAAACTTGGGAATAAGTTCAGGACAAAGTATTTCCCCAAGAAACATGTTTTAAAGCCAACAGAATTCATGGTATGGATCGCTCCTGGCTGGATTTCTCCCATCAGTCATGCTTCCTGTAGCCTACATCCTTTGGTCAGCTTGTACAATGTCTAGACTGCAAATCCATCAGAGAAAAAGAAAGTTTCTTCTGCCCTCTTGATACTACCAATAAAGTGGTCAGACGGCAGATATCCTCTCAGGAGGAGAAAAAAGGGGGACCTAGATAAATGTGTAAATAACCTGATCCATCTGTGTGATGTCCAGACACAGTGTTCAGTGCTGGAAATGCAGAAACAAACTCTTTGCACATGGAAAGAGGGGATGATCTCAAAATAATCTGTGAAATTAGGGGTACTTAACCTCACCCAGATGTACACTTCAACCCTATAACTCATGTCCAGGTTTGAATGGAGAAATGGTTAACTGCTGTGGAAACATCTGCTCTACCAGACCTTCGTGCCAGATCCATGGCCACAGAGAAGGAGAGGAGCAGCCTGAGTTGGTGGCATGCTGTCAGCAAGACGTGACTGTAGAAATATTGGCAGTGAAATTACTGGTAGTTGACATTCTTCAAGTCACTTGGGTGTAACTGTACAATAGATTGGCACGTGAGCTGCCACAATCACACATCATCAAATGTCTTCAAGTCAGTGCTCTGACTTACAACCCTGGTTAGCAAGAAAATAGCATATAAAATACAAACCAATGATCTCTACTTCACAGCTGCCTGAGGCAGTGCAGACAATAATGCTGACACCAAACCTGAAGAGTGTAATAAATACATTACTTTGGAATTTTATCTATCTGCTTCAACACCCACGATTAACCCTCATCTCCCTAGTGCATCAGGTTTAACACATGGAAATGGGAATAAAGCTGCAGATCCACTTGAAGTCCTAAAAGCATGAGACCTGACTTTGAGAACAAGAACTGTTTGCCTGAGGACTTAACAGCTGGCCCTTGAACAACAACTGCACTGACAACAGAAAAAGCCCCGCTCTTCATCCTCAAACTGGGCTGCATCCGGAAAGCTACAAATCAAAATAACAACTGGAATTTAAGCTGATCACTCAACTGGCATTGATGCTTACTTTGTCAACCACCACAGGTACCAGATACTCAAAAAAAATCCCCAACGAATAAGAAAATCCTTAGTCCTCATCCTTGCTCTGATGCAAAATATCTCCATGGTGATGGTCAGGTCAATGGACTTGACTGATGTAAATCTTTCTGCATTCTTGTGATCTGCTATAGGATGGAGACTGCCACAGCTGAACAACTGACAATAAGCACTGCACAGACACAACCTTGTAACCTGTCCTGCAGATGATGCTGATTCCCCTAGGTTACTCCAGAAATTGCCATCAGTTTTATTAAGGTTTTAAGAAGCAAGTCCCATCAAAACATTCACTAATTAATTCTCAACAATCTTTAAATTGAAAACTGAAAAGCCTAAATGCAAGCAAAGAAAGAGGGTAGACACCTTTTCTGCTCAATGACAGCATGTGAAACATGGTATTCACCATAACCTCACCTAAACATTATGTTTCTTAATTATGATAAGGCTTTTGGTTTTGGCCTTTCAAACAACTACACCTGTCTGGTTCTTTTTTTTTTTTTGCTTGTGCTCCCGTGAGTTGTACAGAAATCCAATGAACTACACGGTTTTAAAATAAGAGAAAAAAGATAAAACTAACTCTACTTCACGTATGAATCTCTCACAGAAGATCGCACTGATTTTTATCTTCTTTATAATACACTGATTTTTACAACATTCTCTATCTTCCCCACAACAAATAAATGAAAGGAAACTTAATTTACGTGATGAATGATTATGAGATCTTAGTTTTTTGCCTTCTCTGCTCTTCTGTGTATCTAACTGATGACTGTGAACAAACCTGCCAATAAAAAATATTGACAGATCTTTGATTTACTGCTTTCAGTTAGTCTATAGAAAGCAAGAAAAATGAAAATCACTGGAGGAGAAAACAGGCACACTACAGCATCCTGCTTTCATTCCGAACACCAGACACCATTCAGCAAGCCAAGTGCAGATCCAGGAAGAACTAGGCATTTCAGTCTGTATTGTGATCTGCAATTCCTGCTCTGATGCTAGCCAGAGCCTGAATTCATTCCAATTTAACCCAGCTATTCCTGACATGCCTGAAGTTTTGCTACCATGCCTCCTGCAAAACAGCACAAGCAGCTAGATCCCATTGAGGCTAGCCAGGATCAGGAGGTGTGGGAAGCAGGTCCAACCTGGAATGCCTGACCTTATCGCTCTTACTACACTGATAGGATCTGGACCACTAGAAAATACATTTGTCAATGTCTGAATTCATAGCAAGCAGCTGTGCTGCTAATGCCTACCTATCACATGGTAGGGTAGGGGTCATAAAACGTCTTTTTGGGAGTTCAGAGCTTGAGTTCCAGTACTGAAAATGCCTGCTAAAAGGACCATCTACTCTGTGAGTCTATTTAGTCTACATTGCCTTCCTTCTTATTGTGCAAATATAATCGAATAGAAAATAATTTAATTTTATCGTATATGTAAACGGAAAGAACAGAAATGAAAAGAGAACGTATTTCTGAGCAAAGAAAAGGATTTAACAGCAACTAGCGAATACTTGCATGACTAAATCATTATTTAATCATCAAAGTCAGCCCCTCTACTTTTCAGTGAAAGCAGCTCCATCCATTTGTTCATGCTGCTCACATACTCTGCTATAATTTTAGCTTTTATAGTATGCTAAAACCTTGCTATGCACAGTAAAGAGTTTAAGTACAAATCCACTTTTATTCATCAGTAAGCTACAGAGCCCCAAGACTGAATACCTCTGCCAAGCAACAGCAGAGCACAAAAATTTCCCTATTCTGTGCTAATTACGTAAAGCAAGCAGTGATGGGTTTAATAATTGAGAATATCTATCTCACAAATAAATATTTGTACTGAATATGTTATTTTAATGATCTTGCACTGGAGCATGTTTGACCTTTTGGTGGCAGGATTAATTTTAGAATTGTATTTAGTAAGTTGTTCTAGAAAGCACAACTCAAGGTACTAGCTGTCTTGTTTAGGCCAACTTACTATGAAAAACAAATCAAAAATGTAACTTTTATTAGTAGCATGTGTTATAGCATTAATAAAAAAATAGAATAATTCCATTTTTTGCTTAGATCAGTTAACATCATTACTATATTTATAAAGCTGTAATGTGATGTATTGATGTATTATTTAACTGAGCCTAAATGACCAAAGTACATATCCTGAATTCGGAGTATGTGTATGACGTTAAACAGGACACTAATGACAAAAAAAATCTTCTGATTATATTCATGTCTCTGAGAGACAAATTGCAGGAGGATGCTACAAAGGAGAGAAAGAAGAACTGTGTAAGTAGAAAAGAAACCCTGCACCCAGCTGCCACTTCCTTTGGGCACAGTTTTGTGCAAATGGATTTTGAGTCAGATCAAAGAGATGATCTAACAAAAACTCGCCATAAAAACTGTGTTATTGGTGCAACATTGGAAGTCAGTTCCTGATGCAGCTGACCCAAGGCAAATGGTAAGAAGGTGGCAGGAAAAGTGCAGTCCAGATAGAGCCAAAATCCTCTTTAAGCAGTGGCAAGGTTTTAAGGTAGGCTAAATCTGAACATTTACATGCATTTGTGCAAAAATTATGCTAGTCCAAAAACCAGTCTGAGCTGCTAATTCCTGCCATCAAACCACAATGCTCCAACCAATATTCCTGACTAGGCTGCTACAATTATTTATGGAGCTTTGTTCTGAACAAGATCAACAAAAGTAAAGGTCCATTTAAAGAAACAGAAGACAAAATGAAACCCAAGAAGCTTTATTTGTGTATAGTCAGATTATTGTAAAAATTTTTCCTACTTCATTTCAGTCCCATTAGCAAGTATCAGTGAGCAGCCAAAACTGAAAGCTCAAACTTATTTTGCTGTCAAACTAAAAGGATTTGTTACTGCACCTCTACAGTAAGCAAAGACTATGTGTGGGCTACCTAAATTGCCACTTAAAAATACACTTGTAAATTGCTGCACTCCTTGGGTAAATATGGTGGTTTAACACCGGGGAAAGGGTAGTATGGCAGGCCAGCAGGAGGCCTGCTGTCACTGGAGAAGAAACCTGTGAGATATCATTACTCGTCCAGAAAGCCCTAGCAGATGCTTAACTCAGAAAATTTATGGTTTTACTTAAGTCCAGAGAAGACATCAGAGAGGGTCAACCCAGAGCCCAGCCCCTCCCACACCTGTATTACAGCTGTGGGTATTCCATGCATTCCATGCACGTGCATGCTTGCCAGAGCAGTGAGAGACTGGTCAGCACCTTTGCATAAATCAGGAAGCAGTCCTCATCCAAAAAAAGCCCAAAACAAAGCAGAACAAGCAAGGTGATCAAAGTTAGACAGATTCTTTTGCATTCCTCATGTCATCAGCTATTCCAGTTTATTTCTTCAAATAGTGGTTGGCTTCCTACTGCCCATACTCTTTTTTTTTATCTTTCAGACTGCTACCCAAGTCAATGAGCTAAATGACAATGGACTTGTTTAATTTACTTAGTCATCCACACACCCTTGAAAAACAGGTATTTCTATTTCATCCATTAAAAAGCAGGTTTTTAATGACTGTAGCAAATGTACTAATGTAAGTTAGATAAACAGCAATATCATTATCATCATCATTTGTCCCATTTTGTTTTGATCAGCGTGGTGAGGTCCAAGAACACCACTTCAAGACAGGCTTTGGCTTTGCAGAACATAAGCAAAGGAAGGCAAAGGCTTCTATCACTTTGCATGTCTAATGCTCTGAATATGAATGCTCATTTAAACAGACTGCCAAATATTAACAAATATGAAATGCCCTCCAGAATCTCTTCAAAAAGCTGGCCTCTTCTGTCCTGTCTCCTTCTGAATATCTGTTAATGTGCTTATGTCCAAAATCACACTATTAATACCATGTCCTAGCTTGGCTCTCAGAAATACGGCCTGCACTACTTTCAGTTATTGCCCATAAAATGCTGTGTCCCTAAGTGTTAAAAAGAAGAGTAAACTCTCTCCTAAGGAAAGCATACATTTTGTGTAACTGGAGTCTTGTAAATCATGTCCAATTTATATTTGGAAGTAAGCAGATGAGGGCTCTCTTAGTTCATTTCTGCTTTTATGGAAAATTTAAAACATGGCCAAACTCACAGCTTGAATATTGTATTCTTAGCACTTGAGAAAAAATATTTTCATATTCTGTTCCCTGTAGACTAAAAATTAGCAAGGGATCTTATATATCTCCTAATAATTGGTGCAGAAATGAAGCCTGACACAAAGTATTGAGACATTTCCCCCTCTCCTTCCTTCTAAATCAATTTTTCATATACACACCAACGTTGTTTTTTCTCTCTCCAACACTGCCTGTCTACATCTCTGGCTATTTTTGCTCTTCACAAGTCTTACACTCACAGAATTCAGGGGCTAGCAGAGGGCAATGTGCAATAATAAGCAATCCTCAGAAAGAACAAAAGCTACAAAACACGCAAATCTTAACCTCAATTGCATGACATGAGGCAAAATCTGGGACAATGTCTAATAAAAAAAAGAATCCTTTAGTAATTTATTTGGTTTGAAATACAAAACCCACTGAGTGCACAATAAATGTAACTAAACCAGCAAGTTCTTCAATTGAAGTTAGCTGTATATTTTACAAATACGATTCAGATGGCCCAGAATATGTGGAGGTGGCAGAGCCATTCCCTAAGAGTGAAAGGGTATCACCTATGATCCATGATGTTTGAACAATGATATGCAGAAGCATGACAAAGTCACCACCACTCTACATTTAACACAAGACAGAGCTTTTTAACACCCTCAACACCTAAAACTGAGCTTACCATAAAATAGCTCCCGATCCCAAACTAAAAGTCCTGATTAGTATTACATGAATTACACTTATTCATAGAAGAATAATTCTGTTTGGTGAAGGGCTAGTAAAATTTATCTGAAACACATTATCATGCCAACTAAGTCACACACATCAATAATGAAAATAATTGTGTGTACACACTCTCACAAGCTACAGATCTTCAAATGAATGCAGTAACATCTACATCATTCAATACACCATCACAGAATTATGGGGCCAGAAGTACTCTGTGCCCTTTTCAGATCAGGCTACGTGTCTGAATGAAACCATGAGATGCACCTCTCCTTCTACAACCAGTCCCTGTTCATACAGCCTCTACACACAAACCCAGCTGCATGGTGGCCACAAGCCCAGCATGCTACACGTGCACAAGTCAGGATACACAGCCAGACTGTGCACTGAGCGACAAATGTTTCCTTTGTCAACGCGAGGGATGCACCTCCATCAGATGGGAACCCAGGAGCAGACTGTCCTGCTGAGCTGCACACACGGCACAGAAATGCCAAGTTACAAAAGCTTCCAGGCCAGAAGAGTCCAGAGCCAACTAACAGGGCCAAAGAGAAAGGGTCATGAAGCTGCAGCACAAATGGATCCCCTCCATTATAACAGATGCATTAAAAACTCCAGTTTCCACACTCATCCTTTGTTCATGAGTTCAGAGCATTTAAATAGCCCAATCCAGTACATGACAAACCTTAAGTCCTTTGCAAAATACACCACATAACTAAAGGAACATCATATGAGGGAATAGCTCAAGCCCATATACAAGCACAGAAAATGGCTAAGTTTCACAGTGTAACATTTAAGGAAAGCACACTGTGTACTAGCAGCAATTTTTAATTAGTAAAAATAACAGATGGATTAAGTTCTGGGAAGGAAATGAGAGGGGCTGATGGTGTAAATTGGACACATCAGTGATACAGACATAAGCATCCTTTTCATTTGATAAGGAATTCTCCTCCAAACAGGACACTGGAGTCCTATACTGTTCCTATACTTCTTTCACAGCAGAAGTCAGCTGTTTTGAAGTGGAAGATTATGAAAATCAGATGGCTAGGTTCATTTGCTCAGCTCCAGAATTCTCCAAAGTCTTTTGTTTTCTCTCAGGAAAAGGAAATACTCTATTCTGGGAACTGGTTCTGAACATTTTGGATTTAGCCTCTTCAGTGATCAAAACAGTTAACGGGAATGAATTTCAGCTTCAGCGATCAGAAGAATGAGATGGTGCTGGCAAGTAGAGGAATCCTTCAGTATCCGCTCTTCAGAAACAAAAATTAGAAACATAGCAACTCCAAAAAGAAGTGTATGTCCAACTTGGTATATACAGAGTTTACGCATCCACAGTTTTCAGGAGGATTGAGGCCTCCCTGAGTATTCAGACAGTATGTCTCTAATACTAAATCACTTTATCACATGTGCTGCTTTAGACAACCCATTCCCTATTTCCTCATTAGTTTTTACTCAAACTAATGGATGAGACTATTTGAACCATAGTATTTAAACTATAACCAGACCAGATATTCTGGTTAAACCAAAAGGATTCCTGCAGTTTTGTCACATCCATGTGCTAAATTTGTAGCCCTTTAATTTCCATTGTTGTGTAATGTTCCTCCATTTTCTGGAGAAGCTAAAAAGACACATTAGAATAGAAAACTGAGGAATAATGAGATTCTCCTCTCAATTGCTTCCATCTTTCATGCATATTATTGGTACCTGTCCATGATGTTAGTCAGTCTCAGCTGCCTTTATTGGAACTTTTCACCATATGGCCAAAAAAGTGGCTTATTTTTTCCAACCTCTGCCATGTCATTTCATCCCTAGCCCCGGTCCTATCCCTTCCCCATACCTCCTCAGAGAGTGGCAGCTCTCCCTCACCAGCAGCTATACAGCAGACACATAGCAACAGCCTTTCAATTTAACTTTTTAAACAGTTTCTTGCTGAGACCTGGCTCCTGCTAAACAACAGAAATGGGAATCACAGCAACTAAAGTTTCACAACAGAGCTATTGTATTTCATCCACACAAGGGACCCTGGAGAGAACACAGTAGAGAGACAGGGATATCTGGGCTACGGTGTGTGCTCTTTCCACTTTGCACCACTGCTTTCCACTTTGCTTGTAAATACGCCAGCATATTTTATTTTCAAGATCTCATTCCACTACAGAGAATCAGAGCTTGTTTCCTAGTTTGTCTCGCCCCATTACAATCTCATTTTTTCCCCCTTCCTTCCCAAGTGAAGCTACAGCTTTTGAAGGAACATTATAAAGATATAAAACTTCCAGCCTGGAGCAGAGTGACTGAATCTTTAGTGCAGGACCTGGTTACTGGACCATGGTCACTGCCAGAGTCTGAAGACCTGAAGAGCAGGATGCAAGAACTGCACAGCTGACAAAACTACTCCCTTCCCCTCTCCTTTCTTCTCCTCTACCATGAAGGGGTCAACGTAAGTATAACAGTTAAACAGGCTAATAACCAAAGGTCAGGGTTTTATTATTTCTTTAAACTCTTCTAAATGAACTGTCTTTACTTGTGTTAAATCCATAGACGTCCAACTTTTCTCCAAAGAAAACCCCTTGCCAAGAAAAGTCATGGCTACAAATTTTCTTACCAGGAAGAATGTTCTCATAATTTTTTAATTTATGCCTATTCAACTTAATGAAGTATTTTATGTTGTTAGACAAGGAGCAAAAAAGCTCCTAATATCTACACTGAACTATTCAATTATTTCATAATTCCTTTACTTAGGGTCCCTTTGTTAATTTTCTGGCCAAGATAAACAATACCAGTCTTTCTTTTCTTTTTCCCATTTCTGAAACAGGAAACACTTGACATCAGTCACAGCTTGTGTTGGGAAGCTGGGCTAATGTATCTGCAGAGTCCCATCATACAGCACTAAGAAAATCCATCCCCTTGACAAGTACGAAGCCAGCATTAGTCAGCACCATAGAAAAGGGAAAGCTCATCCTCTGGTCCTAAAAAATGATGGAGCAGTACCAGTAAAGATCCTTTTCCACAGATAATGATCTACTAATCCTTGATATCCATTAATGCTTTTGTCCTCATGGATTGCAGTAAGGTCCCTTTTGCCTGTGGGAACACTGGTAATAACTAACTGCTGCTAATGATCACTTAGCCTTGAAAGTTGAAAACTTACTAAGTGATCTCTTAAAGAAGTGACCTCAACCAATCACAGAATATTCTGAGCTGGAAGGAACCCACAAGAATCGAGTCCAACTCTTAAATGAATGGCCCATACAGAGATCAAACCCATGACCTTGGTGTCATCAGCCCCATGCTGGGACCAGCCGAGCTAATCTCAGCTGACCCTGAATAATGCACCAGAGTCCTCCATCAAGAAGGAAGAGGGAATCAGTTGGTTTGGCTTTATCACCATTGGATCTGGCACCAACAGACACCACTGTGGCATACTTCCACAACAACACCTGACATTTAGATTCACTTCACCACAAAGTAAAGAACCTTAACTGGCAGATGTTTCAAATTTGAAAATACACCATTTACTGTAGCACTTCAAGCCTTCAGTGTGCTAAGTGAAAGGTAGGATGCAACAATGGTGCATGGAGCAGGATGGAAATCAACTCATAGAAAGACTAAAGAATAAAAACTGACTTTAGGGAATAATGGAACAACTCATGTGGCGTAAAGCAAGCACAGCACCCGTGCAGCTCAAATGAACCCCAGCAGAAAAGTGACAGCAGTGAAAGGGTGATGCAGTTGGAGGACACCCACTGTCTTAAATGAAAAGGTTGAAATTAAAACTTGACACTTTGAAAAAGTCCACAGAGGAAGAATAAACAATCAAAACAAATCATCATGAATGGACACATGGACTACTATCAAAGAACTACTTTCCAAAAAGAGATGAAACCTAAAAGTGAGAAAAAAAGCAGTCTTCACAAAAAAACCAAAGCAGGAAAATAATATTTTAAAATTCTTTCTAGAAGATGTTACAAAATACAATTCAGAAATTTATGAAAGAATAAATTATGATCAGAGTGATGGGATTGGTGGTAAAGCAACTGCTCTATCACAGAGTAAGTGTACTCCATCTGGCCCACCATTCTACTTATGCACACTTGGAGAATTAAAGAAGCCTGAGCACTTCAGCAGTCAGGTATTGTAAATGCAGATGCAGTTTTTTGGGACAGGAAACAGAAACATGATCTCCACATAGCCACCATGCTCTGTGCTCCATTACAATTCCCAGCGCTGTCATTTGAGCTGCTTTCACATCAGTAACCCAATGCCTGAGCACACATCTGGTAATGTCATGCACGTCGCATGCGCTGGGAGCGCAGGTGGGGTGATAGAAGATGAGTGTGTTTTGAAGCAAATGCATGGATGGATTGGAAATACATCTAGAAATAATTGAACAGTGACCGTAACAGTAGCAGCCAAAGCTCATGAACAGTGAGCTGTCTTAAACAATTCTCGGTAGAGCTACTTTACCATTAACACACACTCATAAATAGCCTACATCGAAGAAAGAAAGTGCTTCTTCTTGACAGCAGCTGAGCTAAACAGAACTACAAAGCAGGGGATTCTTGCCAACTACTTGATTATTATAATTATCTGCTAGGCTGTGCAATGTGCTCAAAAATAAGCTAGTAAAAGTAAGCAAGGTAAAGAGGTTCATAGAAAAAATAAACAACAAAAATTATACTTTGTGTTCTCATTATGGGGCAAAACTTGATTTGAAGTTACAATACATTCTGTCTGCCAGAGGGGCAATTTCCAAAGGCGCCATAAGATGGAAGAGTGAGATTTACATTTGTTTTCTCTCACTTATGGCAATTGAAAATGGTTTTGCTCTCTCTGGTAACTGTCCATAAGTATTGTAGTATTCTTTACTCACAAAAGATTGTCATTATCAGGACAAAATATCAGGCAAATAAAAGCACTGCTTCACACACACAACTACTACTTCTCTACCATATAAAATCCAAGCTGTTAAATTTTGGAAAGGAAGTGACTTTTGCATGTTGTTGTGCTAGGAACACACAATTACAGTGAATGGAAGTTGACTCTACATATATATATTTCAGTGAAGTCAAAGGAGATAGATTTGTGAGTGATGCATTATTTAACCCTTAAAAGACCCTTCCCATCATCCTCTGATTCTTCTATCACTTGTCCAGTGCCAACATCATGGTCTCATTTCCTGCAGCCTTCTGTCTACTTCTCCAGTAAGTTCAAAGAGCTGGGAACTGCAAACTGACCCTCTACTAAATCCTGTGGCCATTCACCATTTTCTTCTGTGAAGAAGTACTTACTTCATTTCCACTTAGTTCTGTAGGCATCTTCCATAGGCACTACTTAAGAAGCTAGGAAATGCTTCAAAACCAGGAGCTGCTTAGCCATACTTTGCAGGACAGTCCAAGATGTGGATTACTTTGATTAGTGATAATGAATACAAGCTATGGGTATATAAACCCATGGGCTGAGTAGTATGAAACAGAGCTATGAAATTTAATTACAGAAATACAAAAGGAGCAAAGGGGAAGCTCAGCACAAAACTCCAGGAAAACGAGACAATGAGAGAAATCCAGGCCTCCAGCTTTCAGAGAAAGAAGCAGGTACATATCATGGGAACCAAGGGATACAGTCCTTTGTGCTAAAGCTGCCCTCAATAACAACACCATAGTGGCTACAGTATCTGGCTTTTCACAGCCTGCAGTGCAAAAGGCTCTTTTCTGATTCCTTGAAGATCCACTTCCAGCAAATTAGAGTAATTCACCCATTCATAGCAAAGAACATCAATTTCTAAGATAATTTCAGAGCCAAAAAATACTTGCTCTGAAGTCACTATGGCTCCTCTACCTCAGCCCTCCCAGCAGGCAAAAAAAAAGTTCAAGAGAAGAAGTAAGTTCAGGAACCTAAATTGATTAGAAAGACAACCTTAAAGAAAAAGAATAGAGTAAGTTAAACAAATAAATGGAGAAATTCCATTCAAATTTTGTTGGTGTGTAAAGAAATGAAACAACTGAAGGGAAGAAGAATGAGCTTTCATGTAAAGACACTGACACCAGCATTATGCATTGCTCTTGCTTGACACAGCTTTTCCAGGAAGATGTGCAGCTTCCCACATAGCAAACTTAAAATCCCAAGAGCAATTCGAGTTCATATTTGTTTTGTAAATGTATGGCCAAATGCCAGTATCTTTTAAAGTACATAACACAAAGAAGGCAAAGGAAGGATAGGATGAGACCAGCTAAAGAACAGAAAGAAAACTGTACAAACTATCTGAAGAAAAAAAAGTAAAAACACTTTGTAAAACCATCAGACAGGATGGGAGAGAATTGCAGTTACAGGTTGGGGTTTTTTTCCCCCAGTTCTAAGAAAAGGCAGGAAAATAGTTCTGAGATTCCACTATGAAATTAATATGAAACTATACTACAGAAATAAAAATTATAGATTCTATTAAAAAAGATTTTAAAAAACCATGGCAACATTGCTTGTTCTGCAGCACAAGGAATCCAGGATTTTAATAACACTATCACAGTGGCATGCAAAGGCATTTGCAAAATGTATGTCAAAATCAATTTCCCAGCACAGGCAGTATTCTCTATTACTGCATGAAATCCTGAGGGACTGGTTTGAACTGACCATGACTGCACTCAACACATTTTGCAACTTACCCCCCTGTCACCACCTGTGGATTCCAGACAAAAGAAAAGCAGTTTATGCAGGCCAGCATGCAGGAAATGGCCTCTTTCTCAGCATTATTTTCTTCCCTGTAAGTATCTCCTTTCTGTACTGCCATCTTATCTATACTGTAAGTATCTCCTTTCTGTACTGCCATCTAATCTATAATCTGATGAAAAATAACTATTTGCTCTAGCTGCCCTCCAGTCTAAATTACTCCTTTAGTTACAGAAATGTATCTTCAGTGTTTGGTTCAAAATCTTAAACTAAGAATTTTCACAAATAAAAAAATCTTCTGCAATTTCTTCTTTATTATGGAATTAATAAAAATAGATTTAATGCAAAATTCAAAGCAAATTGTGTCATGGCATATTTTCCCTCCTTTAATAATCTTTCTCCTTGCAAAGAACTCCACTATTTTTTAATATGCTAGCCATGGATTGGGAAATTTCAGAAAAACTACCTTTAGGTTTATAAGGTCATCACCTTGGCATTGAAAGGCAAAGGAATGCAGACTTTGTGCCTTTATGAAGGCTCATTTTACACCTAGTATGGAAAGTAACATCACTCTGTGCCAAGCAGTGTCAGTGATAAAAACGTGAGCAGAGTCATGCTGGCACATTTTTATCTGCTACTTGTGCACTGAGATGACTTACCCAGAGGCAATAAATTACTACTGTATATTGACAATGTTTTGCAAAATAAATAAAGGGGTAAAGACAAATTGAACGATCAGGTGTTTTGGACTGCAGCTTCATGACAGCCCAGTGCTTCCAACATGACTGCTCCTATGGATGATAACACTACAAAGAGCCCTGCCCACAGCTCAGGCTACCAATGCCAAAATATTGAATGCCACAAGGAAAAATGCATACACTTCAGGAATTAAACAGGCTGTACTCTTCACACAATTAATGCACTATTAAATGTAAAAACTCCCACTGTAAAACTCAATTCTGTGGTTAATTTTGGACTTCTGGCAGTAAAAGCAAAGATGGCATGTCAATAGTGAATGGGATAATTCCAAGAAAGAAGTGAGAAATGTCTCTTGCTGCAAAATACAGCGAAACAAAGTCTCTTCAAGCAAGTAAAATTGCAACAGACCTTAAAAAAAGAATTAAATCCTTAAATGAATACCTGCTTATCATATAAGCAGGTCTGTCAGAGAGATGTCACCTTGAAATCAAACTGATTAATTCAAAAATCAATAATTGCATGACAGCAAATGACATAACTCAAAAGAGCAAGTGTAGAAAGTCTCAGCCTTTAGTTAACAAAACCTGTGGTGAGCAGCCATGTAGTATGTCTGTCTGCTTAATTTATATGCAACTCCTCTACATTCTCTGAAGAATTATGCTAACTCCAAAGATCATCTGGCTTCATCCATGGGCCTATTGGTCATTGACAGACACACTGACAATCTTTAAAAGCTTCTCATCTTCACATGTGTTACCAACAGCAGCTGGGAAAGTAAGCTGTTTCTGCTGGCTTGGAGATAACAAGTATTTACAGTTTTGAACTTTGAATCACTGGAAATCGGAAAAACCTGCTTGCTTAGTGCTGAGACAAAGTTCTGAGGTGAAACAGCTTTTTTCTACAACATTTTAAAGTATGAATAGCACTATATCCTCTCTGTTGCATGCAAAAGCAGCTCATCATGTGGACATAGTCTCTGTATGAAGCTGTAGCAGCTGTCTCACATTAACATGCTTAACAACACAAATACAGTTACAATATAGATGCAAAATTACAAATGTTGAATTAATTTTAAGCTAGTATATAGTTGATATTAGCCCTTTTTTTCAGTGAGCGTCAGAATCCCATAAATCTCAGCTACTGTTGAGGTCTTGGTCCTTATTTTCTTTGGCTGGGTTATAGCTAAACATATCTACTTTTCCTTCTTTTTGAGCTTTAATCACTCAGTAAAGTAACTATTATTATTTTTTCTATTGGGTTAACCTGTCCACAATCACATACTACTTTTATCAAATTTGAAGGGTCACACAGCAGTCATCTTGTGTGCAACCAGATAATGTCATGTGAACAACTGCATTTAGACATTTTAATGTAAACAAGTGTAATGAGACTTTATTAATTTTGTGGGAAACTCTCACATATTTCCTTAGCATACATTTGGTTCCCATAAAAGCCCCAAACAGCCAGCCCTGGAAAAGTGAAACCCCTTCTCTCCTCTGACAGGAGAAGTTCTTGTTGGAGTGTATCAGCACCAACCACAAAGGATCCCACTCTTAGTACAGAGGTTTCACTATCTGTACAGTTTTGGGCTGTTTTGTTTTGGTTTTCACTTGGCTGCCAAAAGGACTAGCTTCTTTCACAGTCTGTTCTGGGACAGAGAGAGAACAAAAGCAGCAATAACAAGTCCAAGACACTCAGTCCCATTCATGAAGGCTAAGAAGGTATAAAGAGTAAGACTGTTCCTTAGTAATATGCTACAAAGCTGTTCCTAAGAATCTGGGTTTGTAAGATAAGGGTAAATTCCACTTTTTCCCCTTGTTTTTCAGTTATGTCATATTCCCTTTTGAAAATCTTTTGAGAAGGGTCTCCTTTGAAGCACACCATATTTGGCTATCCATTCATTGAACTCCCCTATTTACTTACTGTCTGTAAACTCCCAATTCCTGAGGAAGCCAAATAAGACACTTGACAAGAACTGCCTCCAAGTCTATTCAGGAGCTGCCAAGAAGTGGGATTCCTCCCAGCTGAGGATGCTACTGCCATAAACACCTCGCAGGGGTTACAGAGCTTGTGGTGAGCTGTTTTAGAGCTCTGTTCAGAAAACTGAAGTGTTCCTGCTCTGCCTCTCCCCAAAACCATTGGGGAAAAATTAAATATAATGGCTTATGTACTGCCAACATCCCTCCCTGCTATGATATATAAGAGCATGATTTCACAGGTATCCAAGATGTAGGACATGTAGAGGATAGCTGATCGAACCCTAGCAATCCTAAGATTGTGCTAGTGGAAAAGAGGAATTGTCATAAAATGCTAACCTTTCAAGTATCACTCATAACAAATGTAATCTCCCTACAGAACATCAGGCTACCTGTTTTGGTATTCATCTGAATTTATCATCCTTCCCAAACACTCAGAAAGCCAAAACAGCTGGTGGGGGGTGGGGGGGGGAGGGGGTGTCCATTGCTGCCACAGCTGGACTTAATCCCAATGATCACAAGTTCTTCCACCTTCAGGCCTCAGAAGTTTGACTGCAACGGAGCAGATAACTGAATACACCACAGCCTCAAATCCTGGGAATGCTCCTACCAGACTGAAAGGCAGCACAGCAGTTGCTCAGCAGTCACAGGCACTCAGCACGTCTCCTCTCCGTTTATCCTCCTTTGACTAACTCCCCATTAAATAGCAGGTCAAATTCAAGAACCATGGCTAAAAGCACCACTAGTTTCTGAATGAGAAAGATGTGTCCTTGAACAAAATTAAATTTTTTCCAGATGATTACAGAACTTCCCTTCTCAACAAGGCAATGAACACTGAAGCAGCTGTTCAGCGGGAAGAATGTTCAGCTGTGGTTCTGTCAGGTCCCACAGTGCAAGAATGAAGGCTCTCAGAAGTACTGGCGGATTCTGGAGAGCCAGAGGGCCACTTGGTACATAAACAAGGAGAGGGAAAGGAAAAAACAAAATCACTGGAGGGAAACTAGAGCAAAAGAATTACTATCATTTGAGGCTGAAAGCAAATACGTTGCTGACATCCATTACAGGAAGGAGATCTGGCAAAATGTTGAGGAGGCAGAGGAGCATTCTCACATTTTCAACATTATTTATACAGTTCTATCTGTTAAGTTCAAGTATTCTTGTTGACAAACATAATAACCCCTTTGCTTTCAAAACCATATTGAACATAGTTGATGAGGAGATCTTAAAGCTTATTAAGGTAATACTTCACCACATCTTTTCAATATGGCCATTTCAACAGGCTAAGCAGTTATGTAACTGCTAAATGAAAATCTCCCAAGCAGGGTATATGAAAACAGTGTTTTTATAGTGTCATTCAATGTGCTTAAGATAAACAAATTTTTTCTTACACTAACAAACCCCAGTGCATTAACAAGTTTTATAAATTAGACTTAATGTGCTCCTTTTCCAGTCATTAATGTCCCACAGTAGTGCCTCATTTTACAGTTTAATTACTTCTTTGCATACATCATCTGGCAATGCCAAGCCTCCCATCCAAGAGTCTGAATAAGGAGGTGGCACCAGAGCTCTGCTCCATAAAGACTCTCAACTCCCAAGAAGCAGCAGCTACACTGCCTGCTCTTGTCCCAGAAGATAATTCACACACAACTCCTTCTTTACAGTAACTGCATCTGCCATGCATGAAAAAAAGTATTTTTTACTGTTTATTTCAAACAGTGGAGTTTTCTTCATGTGTTTGTGATGTAGCCTTCGGATCAAAGTTGGTTGTGAGAGCAAGTCTACTCACACCTACTTTAGGTGTACAGTCAGAGCTGAGGATAAACAACCATGGAAGTCATCACCCCAGCACAGAGAATAACATCCAGGCAAGTGGAAGGAATGAGAGTATTTTCAAGCAGTTGTGATTCTTGCTGCCTAAAGACAATGAACACAAGTCTCATGGAGGCATGTGAGCCTTCTCACTCATTAAATTAAAAAGCAGCTGTTAAATTTTTCACTCTCCTTTGAGCCCTGATTTCACAGTGAGGAGCCAGTATCCTGTTTTTCAAAGAAAAGTGAGCGGCTGGCTTCGTTTTTCACAATAGGACCTGACCTGCTGGTTCTGGAGCTCCTCAGATGAAGGCACTTGGACACACTACAGCTGCTCAGCTCCAGAAGAAAGCAAATTTCATTCTCTAATAAAATACTGCCCACAGTCATCCTGAAGGTATAAAATGTGCGGCTTTAAATTTGTTTTAGGACCCTTGTTGACCAACTGTATCTGTGAGATACATAAGCTATCTATACAGCTGGGGTGGAATTTTTCTGCAATGAAGACACCTGGAAATTTGACAATTACTGTCAACTAAAATAACCTCACAAAGCTTTTTAATTCCTGCTAATATACTGCTATCACAAAATTCAAGCCTTGATTCTTATCTTAAGCATCCCTGGACTCAGACAGTGAAATCAAGCAGATCTTCATTTATAGATGCATCTAAAGACAGACTGCAGAGGATCAGAAAGTTTGTTCCAAGTTGTGATACTCTTCACTGTGCCACAGAAACACAGAGAAAAACTCACAACACAAAAAATTATTATGTAGAAAACCTCAGAAAAAACCTCAGTGACAGAATTAAAACTCATCTTCCTCTTTATATTTACAAGCCAAGTGACCACCTAATTACAGGTACTTAAATGTCTCAGTACAGCCCTAGCTACTGAACATGTTCAAGGGCTTAAGACAGGAATAGACTTGATAATAGATTTTTTTTTCCATCATGTCCAGAAATACAGGAGAAAAATGTACCTTTTGTTAGAAAAAATAATAGTACTGACAGAACCAGAGAAGTATCACAGTTAATAGACTAATCTTTGAAGCTTGGAAAAGTTTGCCAATGCGTGTCAGCAATTCTCCACAGGAATGAAATAGACTGACCACTATCTTGGGTGGGACTGTTAGAGATTCAGCAATCACAATGCAGAAAGATAAGAAAGAAACCAAAACTGGGTCTTTTGTTGACTTAATTAGAAAAAGAGAAACACTGCCACACACAAAAAATGCATCGTGACAGGACTAAGTGTTCCACATTTATCACATGGATGTTACTAAAGTGTTCCTGACTGCTCAAACACAGAAATGCAAATGCTGCTGACAAACATAAAAGCCAGCTGTATTATTAAAAGCATGCTTTTCATAGGAGCAAGTTTTTAGCAGCACACAGAACAACTCACCATCCTGGTTCATGCTATGAAAAATTCTAACTATTCTATTGCAATGATGAATATTATAATGCAGAAGTTTAACATGAGCAATTAGAAACTACATGCAATAACTAAAGGTTCTCTGTATACCTGGAAACATTTTTCTACCACAATCACTCTTCACAGTCTGTTATCTGTCAGTTTACTATGCTACAGCTCACAGCATGAAGAGTTTCATAGGATAAAACTCAGTGCAGCAAATTAATGCATTTTCTGCAAGTGACTTTAGGAGGAAAGTATCTGTCCAGACAGATGTAAGAAGTTGAAACAGCTTCAGTTACAAATCAAATAAGAAAAATAAACTAGTCACATGGTCTAGGGAAGAAATACTAGACACATTGATAAAAAAATTAAAAATACAAAAGACACAAGACAAAGTTCCATAGTTTAAGCAGAGGACTGGGAGAGAAGAACCCTCCCTCCTATTCTGATTTAACCACTATCAATCAAGCTGCTCACTGCTCGTTAATACAGCCTTACCTGAAAGCACAACTGCAGAAGAGCCTCAGTAACCTGAGGCTGTAGAGGACAAAAGCTTTACATGAGGCTAAATATGGTTCAGAGCTGGACACTGCACAATTAGGAGAGGGAAAGGTAACTAATTATTTTTAACTCCCCTTATTACAAACATCAGCAAAAAAATTCAGTGCATCTTTTTGCACAATTCCTATGGAAAACACTGTTGCTTAAAACTCACCAAAGATCTTTTTTAAGCATCTGCTGGACTTCCTCCATTGAGATGTTAAAAAAAAAAACCCTAACTTTTGCTGTAGAGGCTCACCACAGCCTGGTATTTATATGTAAAGAGGACTTTCCAATCAAGTAATAAAGCTTCTGAGTGGCAGAATAGTTGATTACTTTCATCTGGTAGCAAGATAGTTGTAACACATTGTCCTAATGATCTTCAACCTGGGAATTTTGTATTGGGCATGCACTTACCACATCTCAGTATCTTAACAACACCTTTCAGATACAAGCAAGATGGATAAAGACAAAAAAGATAACAAAGACATCTACTGTTAACTTCTTAGACCCATTCATTTCTAATTGGAGAGAACAGCAGCATAAACTAAGCAGAGTTCACAAAAATGCTGTATTTGTCAAAGGAAAACACAGTCTGTGAGACTCTCAAACACTGACACTAATAAAGGCTTTTCCCCACATACAAGTACCAAAATGGAAAACTTTTGTTATCAATGGACGTTCACGATGCTATCTAAACTTACAGAGGTTTCAGTTGCAACACACAGGTTTAAGTCTCCAGTAATCCATTTTTCCTGCTCACAACACATACTAACCAGGCACTGACTAACACGCAGTAAACAGGTCAGCCATAGAATAGTCCACTAAGTAGCAAGTGACGGCAAGGGGAACATTAAATGCTGAACAGGTGAAATTTCTAGGGAATGGGAATGACTACATGAATAATCTCTCCTGCAGAAATTAAATCTATTAGGCAATTAACTGCCTGAAGTGTTATATCCCACTACAGGGATTGCAGCTGAAACTGTCCCCCTTTTGATTGTTAACACCTGGACAAAGCCATCAGGCTTGGAAGTAAATCATTACCTTTCCCTGCAGCTGATCCTGCAGAAGCATTCCAGAAGACTTTCATGTTTTTATACTCCTTTCTACAAACTTCACTGCAGGTCCCTCACAAGTCAATCACCGATATTCAGTGTTCTCCACTTTATACTGAACTAATTAATTCAAGATAATTAAGTCAGGCTTTCAGTAGTAAAGAGGCCTCTGGGGGAAATAAACCAACAGCACTGACAGGGCAAGAGCACAAAGAAAACTGAAATTTCACAGTAAACTTTCCTTTATGAAAGAGAACCTTGCTTTACTGTCCTAGACTTTTCTTTCTCTTTCAGCTTTCCTCTCTTAAGTCTTATTTACACAGGATGAATTTCATGTTCCAGATTTATTGTCTTCAGTTTCCTGGGAAACATCCTGGCATGCTACACCATCTCACCAGATTAATATCACAATGATTAAGAACACCTTCAAGACTAGAAATGTTTTCCAAGCACAGGTCTACAGCTGTGATTGTGGAAAACATATATGGAATTATGTCTGGTTTTAATGTACAAGAAAAGCCTTCACCTACAGATATCACACACTCCTTTTCAGAAAAAGGAAAATGGGAGCTTGATTTCTGCCTCAGTCCCTTTATGAGTAAATTAACAGCTGAGCTATCAGAGAAAAAAAAAGAAAAAAAAAGAGAGAGAACATTACATTACATTATTAACTTCTTTGCTTTCCTTAAGGATCAAAAAATGGGCTTTATTTCTAAAGGATGTCAATGTTTCATTCAGCCTGCAACACCTTGTTAACTTCATATTTAATAGGAAATAGAAAAAAAAGCAACGAAACACGTTTCGGGTTCATTCTAAGTGAAAGCCTATATTAATTTTTCAGCTCAGAAAAGGCAGGATAAGATCTAAAGCACTATACCAGAATAAGTGTGATAAAAGAGGCAATAGAAGTCCCATCTGTGGGGATTTGAACCAGAGAAGATATCAGCAACAGCCTAATCCTACTACTACTTATTTTTTGCTGCTGGTCTAAATGTGAAAACCATATTGACAATCAAAAAAATCCATCTAAGAGAACTTCTGACTAATGGTACTGGAGTTACTGAAAATTGATAAATTACCCCTAAACACACAGATTGAAAGAACAAATCGAAGATGACTCTAGCAAATTACTGTTAGTATTTTAAGGTTTTGAACAATGTATCACGTAAAGAGCATCCATATCACTGATGCCGCAGCTAGAAATGATCAAGATACTTACAGCTTAGTAACTCTCTGAACATATAAAATCCCCCTGGAATTGTCACAAATACACACAATGTTCCCAGTATCTCAATCTGTGTACTACATTACAGTTTCCAAGGCCTGCAATGACTGCACATATGAAGAGAATGTGAACAAATCCAGTGAGATGAATAATTCTAGAGGAGTTCTATGCCAAAAAAAAAAACAAACAAAAACCAAACAAAAATAAAAACCAACCTGTTCTTGAAGTCCACATTTTAAACAAGAGTAGCCAAATAACTAGAACTCAACTTACGGTTCTGTATTAGATTGAATCCCATTTTTATTACATTTTAAAGGAGAAGTAACACTACCACTTTATTGCTGCAAAAGAATATGACAAGAATATTGAATGGTCAGGTTACTGTATACTTGGTAAAAAGCATTCAGATATCTAAAGAGAAAAAATTATTCTAGATTTATATGGTATTAAAGGGGATATCAGCAAGCAAGAAACAAAAATAAGCCAGCCTGCCTTTCACTTTACCAGCATGTCCCCTTCTATGCTTTGAAACAAAAATATTTACTACTGTCATGGTTTAGACAAAAATCTCCCCACTGAAATTTTATCTCCCTTTTACCACCCACTCACTGAAAAAACTGGTTTTAGATCACAGTTTGATACCACAATGAAAATCTGTATCTGATGCCTCAGACACCTACACTCTTACATAACTGTGTTTTAAACAACCAGAACATTATCAAGCACACAAATTGCCTGAAGCTTCAACTCTCTCCAAAAAATGCTGCTGCAACTGATGGTCAGTTCGTGTCTCACAGCCAGGAGAGTGTTTCTGTAGATCAGTCTGGAGAGCAGTATATCTGATGCTAGTCATAAGTAGCCTCATGCCATTGTAAAACCATTTGCACAAATCCTCAACTTTGTAACGCAGCTGGTCTGGGTGAGCATCCTTCACCCTGACAGTGTTCAATTCAATGCAAAAAGACAACTGATACATCCTTCTATTTTGAAAGCTTAACTGAATGTCTGGCAGTTTGTAAAACCCTGCCACAGTCCTAACAACCAGGTGAAACTCTCACAACAGCATCATCCCCAAACCAAAATTCCTTCTTTTTACCTTTCAAGTATTTTAAGGGCAGTAATTGCAATACACATGCAACACAACTCACACAAACCTGAACACTCTGCAGGACTCTTTTCAGAGACAATCCATCATGATCTCTTTGGCTCTGCTCATCTTTCTCTTCTGACCACCAAGCCATGATAAAGACAAAACGCCTTTTTTTCCTGGCCACTACGGATGGCAGCTTAATATTCCAGTCTCATCTCTGTATTTGTTAGTCTGCCTCCTTCTTATTATCTTACAGCTGTTTTTACCTTCCATCAGGACTTTAATTACTTGTGTAATCTTTTCTCCTGTTTCATACATGCAACAGCAAAGCTATAAACAAAAGTAGGCTGAATTATTACCATAATTACACTCATGCTTAAGAACTTCACAGATTCAAGAGGAATAGGACTGGGATGTTTATTCTCCAGAGTCAGAGTTCCTATCTCTTGCTTATAGTGATGTATCTTATTTAATTCAATGAATATTAATTCTAAAAGGGATTACAGATATTCTAAATATTCAGAGGTCCTGAATTTTCTTGAGAATTTTTAAAAGCAGGGTGGGGAATATGACAGATGACTTTCTGCCTCTTGAGGCTCTCTGAAGGCTTCATTAACAATTCCACTCAAGAAAAGCAGTTTTAGTGCTGCACGATGAGAATATCCACACTCACTGCGACAATCCAGGAATCCTCCCTGTAAACAACTCATGAACTTTGTCTGACATTTAAAAATTGTTTGATAAATATTGTTCTTTTAATTGACTAACTCTCATACACACTATTTCCAACCATACCACTCGAACCAGACAGAATGACTGGTCATTAAGAATAACAATCGCTTCATTGAGTGAGGCTGATTAAAGTCAGGAAAGAGTTTTCTCCTGCTTGTCCACAAGGAGGAGGCGGAGAGAGCAGAGAACCCCCAAGCAAGAAAAATTCAGAGTGGACAAAATATAAGCTGAGAAAGATTTGAAAGAAAAGCTTACATCGGGGGCAATCTCAGTAATTTTCAGAGAGGAGAAAGAAGGTGGTCTTATTTAGTTGCAGACACATAAGATTCACGTGAGAACAAAATGTCAGAAAAGCTTTGTTATGAAGAAAAGCCGGAAAGTGCGGAAGCCAAGAGGAGCTGGGCTGAATCCCAACAGTCACTTGAAAGATTTATGGTATCTCCAGAAGGTGCTTAGAGACCCCACAGAGGTTCAGATTCCAGGGGCTTAAAGAATGAATGGCCTAACGAAATAAATCCCTAACACATAAGCCAGTGAAATGTCCCACCAGAGGAAGAACTCTACCAGCAACCCCAGTTAACCTGTATGTTATTAAAAAAGAAAAAAAGAAACAGAATGAATTCATGTGCAAGTCTATGAGCCAAGAGCAACATAGATGGTTAGTCCTCAGAGCAAGAAGATGAGATTTTAACAGCTGCAAAGTGTTGAACTAATGCTCGGAGGATATGCTGTTCAGTGGATTTTTTTCCCCCAGCATCACATGGAATAAAGCTGAGTATCTGCTCTAGGTCTCCTTGGCCCCAGGGCTAGACTTGAAGATATACAAAGGGAATTAAAATACTCTTGGAGAAAGAGTATCACCAAGAATCATTTCTTTATAAGAAGCTTTGACTTCTCAGAGACTCATAAACCAATGAAAATAGCAAAGCCATTGGACTTGAATGTTTCAGACAATGTAATTATCACCTAAGTTTAAATTAAATGGAGGAATCACCAACAGTTAGCCTGTATCTCAAAGTTTATGTCATAAATATGTAATGCTCAAATGAGCAGTTAACAAAGGCCAAAAAAAATGGAGCACTGGATACAAGAAAAGCCTAAGACTTCATTCAATCATCATAAAAAAATATAGGTATTCCTGGAGAGAAGAAAATAAACAGAAATATGTGTACTAAGATGAAATAAGAGCACACTGTTAAAATTGGCCATTGTACTAGAACTGAAGGAGTACCTCCCTCACTTCTGCTATCAGCAGTGACTGTGGCCAGCATAACTAGAGCGAGGACACAACAGGTCCTTACAGGTAAAATTCAAACAGCATTCGAAGTGGGAGGACCCAACACAGAATTATCATAAAACTGACAAATCAAACTACAAGCTTGCAGCCATAACCATTCTAGATCATAACAAAACAATCTCTCTTAAGAATATCAAATGGAGGGACTGCAGAAAAGGAGAAAAACTGAATGTGGCAACTACACTCCTACAGCCTGACCTAAACAGATTATTAGAACAGCTTTCAAAGAATAAAGACAGAAAAGAAGATAAAACATTTGCCAAGTCCTTCAGTATCCTTCCAAGAAGAGATTTTTTCTAGGCAGACAAGTAGGTTGATCTGGATTTAGTAAAGCAACCAATAGAAATCACATTTCTTTACGTATTACTTAGTACAGACAACACAGCTTTTAGCCAAAGAATCATATTGTAGAAAACCACGTAAACAAGGAATCAAAACAAGTTGTCTCGAAAAAGTGAATTAATGAATATGCTGGTTGTATTGATAACCAGCTTAAATCTATTAATTAACCAGAAAAAAAACCCAAAAAACAGAACATAAGCAATTCAATAACATTCACTAATTCTTGAAACTAGAAAGCACTATCCGTGCAGGAGATCAAGAGGATCTTTATACAGAGGAACAGGAAGTCTGAAGTAATAAATATAGAATGACAAAAGATGAAATTACAGACCAACAAACTAATATTTTTTGCTGTGAGTTGGGAATTTATTCATTGGAAACTGAAGAAAAAAAACCACAAACAAGGATGACAATAAGTCAAAGTGATCCAGCCTAAAAAAAGGATAAATGCAAACTGATTTAGGTGAGATGTTACCAGTTAAGTACTAACATTCCTCTGCAAATAACTCGTCCGTTTCCACTTGGAAAATACTGAGTACAGATGATGCGAGCAGAGAGGTACAGTGGTCTGGCTAGAGCCAGAGACTCGATGAAAACACCTGCCTGACCATGCATTTCAGAAGGCACAGCAGTTCTGATATGTTTCCCAGAAATGTGGGGTGGGCAAGGGGAGGTGTAGTCACTGGGAGCCTTTGGTAACGGTGGGTACTGAGATTTGCACCTGATAATCCCTACCAATGATTCGAACTTTCATCCACACTTTCTAGGAAAAATTACCATGATTTAGAGCATGCTCATAGGCCTACAACATGGTTTCCATTAGATGCTATTAGCAAGAATAATGGCATAGCATAAAATCAAAGTCTCAAAAAATACACTATAAATGGCCTCCAATGAGATGTAATAGACATGGAAAACATTTGTGTTTCCTGGCGATTTCCATACACTGCATTTCAACAACAAAGTTTTAGAAACTGAGGGATAAGTTGTGTCCCACAGCTGCAGGGCTCTGGAAATGTAATACATGGTCTCGTCTAACTCCCAAACACTGGCTAGGGTCCTTCCTTCAGACAAACATTTCTGAAAATTAAAAGCAGTAAGACTATCAAAAGGCTGTTTCAGCTGTCAGGTCTTTCCCCCCACCTCAGATACCGGCACAAGTGGATATTAAAATAAAACAAACAAACAAACAAAACGAACCAAAAATGTTTATTCGTTTTGAGAAAATGTAAACATTACTTCTTTAATTGAATATTACAGACCTAAGAGACTTGGGGCTTGTTTTTTATCAATGGAAAGAGAACACAAAAGCAGCCTAGTATCATAGCAAAATCATTATAAGACTGTACCACTGCCAAAATTATTGCTACAGACACCAACTTCAAAGATAGCTAAAAAAAGAAAAGAAACAAATTCCAGGATATGGAATTTTACTTTAATAATAACAAAAGGGAGCAAACAAACAAACAAGGGCCAATTATATGGGAGGTTGCCATTCTTCTTTCTTTTTTGAATCCAGAATGAAATGCTCTTAGATCCTTTAAAAGCTATACAAATCTAAAAGTAAAGGAAAAAGGATTTTCTAACTTGTGACTTCACTTTCAAATTAAACTTTTGGGGAAAACAATTGTTCTACTATTACTGGTGACAGCAGCACACATTGTTTTAAAATGTGTTACATCAAGAAGGAGTTCTGTGCCCTGGGAAAGCAGGTCACATTTAGTTTGTTTAGTATTCGTTTGTTTCATCCCCTTGCTCCTACAGTGTCATGCACACAGCACTCTCTCCCCTTCAGAAACCCACAGACACACATTAAATTAGCTGGCATTTTCCAAATGCAGGGAACCTGAAATCCCCCCAAAGAACAAGCTGTGGCTGATTTCATTGCAGCTTGTGTTCCGAAGCTCCCTGTATGTTTGAACAACAAAAGCTTTTTGAAAAGACCCTCCCAGTTCTCCCCACTGTCTCTCAACTTGTGCAGCCACCAACTGGCGTGACATTGTCATATAGTATTACTATAGATCTACACAAAGCAGAAGGCAGAGGCAGGAAATACCAGATTTTGTCTATTTTAAAACCCATCATTACTGAATGTTGTGCTCTGAGTTAAATAGACAATGTCCAACTTGAGCAAATTTTGCCCTGTCCTAATTTTGCACCATGAGCTGGAGACTAGATCCTGATGGGGCTCCAAACACCAAGAGAGCCTTGGTACTAATGGTGCTGAACAGCTACCCCAGAGCCTCACTAGAATAACTACAAGGGTAAGCACAGCATGCCCCAAAACATCTGAAGTGCTTTCAGTGATTTAATTCCTCAAAATGCTGTAAAACAGGTCCTGTTGGATGTCTGCATGAGCAGCAGTAGCAGTACAGTACACAAAACACTCAAAACAGCAACCAGCCTGTTGAGGACTGAGCAAGTGCTGGGTGGGTACTTTAAGGTTACTGCTTCCCATCCCGAATGTAACCGCAAATTCTAAAGTTCAAATTCTGAGTTGATACATTCTTGAGACAAATGCATTTTTGAATAGTACACCAAAAAACCCATCTACACAACACCTACTTATGGTCCCATGTATGGCATAAGCATTAACAGAGGGATAATCCTTCTCTCAAAGAGATTATTCTCCTCCCTTTGGGAGCATCTTAAGACAGTCTTTTCCAAAGAGAATAACAGACAGGCTTTATTGAGTCCAGGTCCATGTAAACACACATTGATCCTACAGAATATCATTATATCCTATAATGTCAATTAAGCATCATAGTGATGAAAGTACCAAACTGAAATGTATCCATAAAATTAGCTAATTAACAAAAATGCAAGAGCCTATCCAATGATTAATGAAATAACCTTAAGTAAAAATACTTAGGTGTCTATGTATCTATGCAGAGTGTTTAATATGTGACCTTATTGGTGTAAAGAAGCAGAGATAAAGTTATCGATATATCTGTGACTGATAACAGCCTATGAGAAAACAGTTTCATACAAATGACAGGTTTAATATTAATGCCACAATACAGGAAGACACATGGAAGAAAAGGCTTTGGTAAATCCTTACTCTGGTATGTCTGGACAGGAGTTCAAAATTCAAAGCAGGAAAAACTGAATGTGTAGTATAAAATTGTATTTATTGGGGTTTTATGCAATTGAAAACAAAAGGTCATGTAGAAGGTAGTGCACCAGAAGCAGGGTGCAGTCATCTCCAGCAGTTTCTTTGATTGTTAAGATATATCCAGTTCCTTGGACACTGCATAAACCATATGTGTTTGTTTATAACTGTTGAAAAAAAGAGCATACACAAGTTGTTTGTCTCACATATGTTTAGCCAGACATTAGCTAAAAACTGCCCTTCCTGTTGCCCCTTTCGCAGTACCAGATGTAGGCACAAGTCAGTGGAAGTGGAGCAGACACAGGCATGACAACGTAATTCCCTGCATGAGGGAAGTAGCTGGGGACAAGGAGGGGGAAGGGGAGAAAAAAACACTTTACACAAGGAGATTGAGTGCAGGAGATTGAGACATCTGTCAGGGCTGGAAGTTAGTACATTTGCTTTTATTACAGCAAATAATGTTGGTACTGCAACAGTTCATGCTTAAAGCAGTGCAGCCTGTGAGCACAAGTAAATAGGCATGACAGTATCCTGATTTTTATTTTAAGTCATATCCCACAGGAAATGGAACTAGTAAAGTCTGGCATAAATGTAATGCTTGTTTTCATTTAGTACAGAGAACAGGAAGAGAGAGAACCTAGAGCTGCGCCTCTAAAGTACTTTCAGTTATAGAATGAAAACCCACTTCTAAACAAAGCACTTCAAAGCATTTCAAATTCCATAGATTTGACCCATCTAGAGTAACCCAAGTTATCAGTGGGAAGCTTGTGGAGGTGAGGAAATAGGCACAAAAAAGGATTGCAATGTGAGCATCGTCCCTTAAAACATGTTCTGCTAACTCAGATGCTACAATGAAGCTTGGGTTGTACTGTTAAGTTCACAAGTATAAAGAAAGCCCAGTTAAAACTTTCTTTACCCTATTTCATTTAAATGGGAGTGACTGAGGAAAATGAATTGACTCTATACACAACAGCTTAACTAGTAATCCACCTACTTTGGTACCTATTTCCTGCGTCTACACTAAAAACCCTTAACAAGTAATTATCAAGAGGAGTCAGCAGAGATTTTACATCCAAGCATAGCCAGCCAGCACACAGGTCCTTACAAACATCCCTTCTGCATTAGAGTGCACTAGTAGTTACTGTAAATGCTTACAGTTACTACATTTGGTCATGTATGTGTTAGATAGGCTACAGCTGTTCAATCAGCTGTGCATTTGTTTATATATGATATAAAATTATATACACAGATTTATATAGGGGAGTAGTTCAGTACAAAGAGGTGAGAAGTATCTGCACATCTTCTGTTGCAATGCTAAATACACCACCACTGGACATGCTCTCCAGGCATGATGGAAATCCCTTGCAATTCAATATTCAGAGAAGAATTATTTCACCTAAGTGCCAATGAAATTAATGATTTTGTACAGCTTCTTATAGAGTTGTCTCAAAGAGCTTAGCACTGATTGAATGAACTGTGATTTATAAGCATCATTTGAAAAATCCATTACTCCTCCTGAAAGAAGTGCCTTTTTACACGGATTAGTACTCTTTTCTCATAGACAGAGCAAGGGCACTATCTTCTATCAATTCGATAAAATGTGAACATTCTTCTGCTGCATTTCCTTTGTAAACAAGGCTTAATTTTGTATTTTCACCAGGGGTAAATTTCAGCATTTGGCGTTGAAGAGTAGCTGCTGGCCAAAAGCTTTTTTTGGTTTTTTTTTTTTTGCAGCTAACAAGCAGGAGTACTGGAAATGAGATGGAGAGGTGATAGAGCAGATGTGTGAAATCAGAAGGCGTTGGGACCAACCATTCTCTTTGTCTCCAGGCTGAAAGCAAAAGGTGCTTTCTCCTGGAATAGGCAGCTGACTGACACACCCACTACCACAGCTGATGATACTTGGGAAAAGCTGAGGTGAGGGCTAGGTCATTTTCACAGAAAAAAACCTCCATTTGGGGTTACAAATGTGCAGAAACTACCTTGGTTGGGATGCCCTCAAGCTGAAAATGGTCTAACACCAAGAATCCATGTGGGAAAATTTGACATATGCTTGCCCTGCTCTTACACTCATCCAGGGTATATGTTTTTAGCTTCTGTGAGAAGGATATGGGGTTAGATGGGACAGTGGTCTGCCACAATACACACACTGGCTCTTACATATAACACCTGTGCCAAATGAGCTGTGTGATATTTTCCCCAAAGAGTTTTGTTAGCTGATATCTCTGCTTCCCTGCTGTTCAGACCTGCAGCAGGATTTGAACAATCAGCTGGACAGACAGCCCCACTCTTCACTATTTACAGTTCGATGCTCGGTGTGCAGCAGGGATTGCTCAGACAAACTCTTATCATTAAAGCACTGCAGAGCAAGTTTCTCCAAGCTGTCTATATGGACACTGAAGCCCATAAGGTTCTAAATCAAACCCATGCACTTTAAAAGAAAAATGCAGATGCTGGAAATCATTGATTTTTTTTTTTTTTTCAGCATGCAACTAGAAGTTTGTTTTCAAGAATGAACTGAGCCGTGAAGTAAAATAAAAAGGCTCATTCTGCTGCGTGTCAATCTGCTTGCATAGTAAGATGGAATTTAAGAGATTCCTAACTCATCTGTTTCCCAATGCTTTAAAGCCTTCCAGGAAAGACTAAGCCTCCTGCTGACCCAGCAATTCATGAAAATCTGTAAGGATGATAAACTGCCATTAATATTTGATAAATGAACAGACCCAACCATACCCAGCCATTTACAGCTTATTAATAATTTGCTCTAGTGTTCTGTAAGACAACTGCTGGTACCAATTCTTTGTATGAAAGTGAACACCAGCAAAACCCATCTGTTTCTGAATTGGAATGACTTTAATCTAAAAAAGTAGTTCATGACCACTACTCCAGAAGGTCAGTGGCTATAAATGAACTCTTGCTGGACACTTAACTGAAATGTTATTTATTATGCTGCATAGAAATCTAAGCAGCCAAAGGTATTCAAGGACTCTGCCACTGAGTCTCTGAACAGCCTATTAGCTAATATTTTAATACACAGCTCTCTGCAATATAAAGTCTATGATTAAGACTAATATCATTACTCCTCTTCCATAGGTAGGGACACATCGAATTTCTCCGACAAGAATACATTTATCACATATGCTTCTTTTCTTATCACAGCTATAGACTGAAGTATGCAGAAAATTTCGGACTTAGCCACACACCAGCCTTCAAAATTTCCCTCTTTCCAGACCCAGTTTGCTGACATCAGTTAAAGGATTTTCCTGTGAACTGGGAAAAAAAGGTCATTTACTGCAGTAATTTTTTAAATGTTTTTGTCTTAAACTTCAACATGATTTTTAATTCTTAAATAAAAGCCAAATGTTTCCATGTCAATGTGTTTTTGATGTTTCAATATTTAGTATGTTCTCTAAATCATGGATTAAGTTAGCAAACAGCTGTAGATTTATTACACGGATAGGGGGGAATTACCTTTGGAGATCTGGTTTTTTTGCAGGTGTTAGACACTGAAAATTTAACACTTGCCACATTTAAGAGTAACCACAAACTAAGAGAAGCAAAAGTGAAAGGCTTCCAATTCCCATTTCCCAGGATCAGAGCTTCTTATATCTACAAAGCACCCATTCAGTGCTGGATGCTGGATTGAAAGGACTGCATCAAGGAACAGTCCCATTCTTACAAAAGCTTTAATTATTAAATGGAATGGTTTTTCTATTTTTGAAATGCAAGAGCAGCACCATAAGAGAATTCTTAAGCAAAAGCATATGTAGAATTCCCATTCACCTGAAGTTACTTAATTAATGATTAAAATTACATCTTTTGGGCATTGATTTTTTTTTACTTTTCTTCCTTCCTGCAATCAGCTCAGCATGGCCATCTACCACTCCTGCACAGATTCAAAGAAACATTTATTTATCTTTGAGCCCAGACCACCCACACTTCTAAAACTACGTATTAATAGATCACAAAAAGCTGTGCATTGCCATGAAAAGTGATTTTATACCCACAATGCTATTATACTCAAAATCTACTGAACAGCATCTGGAGTGTGAAGGGATACTTGTTGTGAATTTAGAAAGAAATAATTGCTACAAAATCACCCATCTAACAGATAAATGATGACATGCTAACTGCTTTCAGACTCAGTATAAGAATAGAAATTGGATGAAGAAATAAATAGTTTTGCATTATAGTTACAGATTAGGTGACGAATTTCTTTGCTGTTACTGTAGTTTAGTCTGGGGTTTGGTCTCTCTGTTGTCAACTGTATTAGTTTCAAAACACAGTAGCATTTCAAGTCAACAAACAAAATCTGTATTTTCTGCAGCTGACTTTAAATTGAATGCAGTGAAAATTAGACCTGGAAAGCTCAGGAAGCAAACAGAGGAATGCATGGCGTGACGTCTTTAGCTTCTTTCTGGTTTACTTCTAACAGGGATGAGTTGGATTTTACAACTCTTCAGAATTTACATGAACCTTGTTTGCAGGTTTCATTTCTGCGTTCAGTAACTGTAGTGTGGCTTAAACGATCCAGAACCAAAACCATGAGGGAAAGGACTGTCCTTTTAGCTCCTTGTTTCCACAATCAGAGAAAGAAAAGGAATAAAAATGTGGTCTGCAGCCAATGCTGCTGCTACCTGCTTAGTGTCTCAAAGACAGATTACAATCTCTAAGTCTCCATCCCTCAAAGCAGGGACGTATCTTCCATCCTTTTTCTTAGTTTTCTTTTTAATTTTGCAGAAGGCAGAGAAAAATTAGAGAAGATGCATGTTATAATGCCTTTTTTAGAACTCTCATTCTGCAAGCAGCTCTTGGAAATGTGTTTTTCAAGCAAGCACAAACAACAACTCTCAAATATACTAAGCACTTAAAAAACTCTCAAACCCCATGCATCCTTCTTACATACATTATACCTTTAAATAGTATTTTCTAAAATCTCATAGATTTATTATTCCATAATTCCTGGCATACCTAGATTAGCTTTAAGAGCTTTAAACAAAATCTTTCTTTGCTGTCATTGCTTTTGCAAACCTCCCACAATCTCAGCATCAGAAAGTCTGTTATTTTTAAATAAAAGGAACAGAGGAGCTCTACCCAGTAAGTTGAAACAGCCTCCTTAATGGACCAGAAAAGTGCACGTTGTCATAACACTGGAATGCATATGGGTCTCTATCATTTGCCAGATAACATATGGTTTTTGTCTTCCCCTGCTCTTTCAGAGATGACTCTAAAGCCAATAAACATGAATTTTCTAATAAACCAAAAGAGAAAATAAATTTATTAAAAAGCTACTGACATGACTGTTACTTAGTCATGACAATGTTCTCTTCAAGATGCAATTACAGGTACATAACTGGTTAGACCTTTCATAAGGATGCATGTGCAGTATAAGAGAATGACATTTACATCACACATTTATACCCTACAAGCTACAGCACACCCCGGCACTGGAAGCAAGTTTAACCCACACGTAGCCCCAAACATACACCGAATGTACTGTGCTGTAGAACACAAAATAAACACCTTCATTAAGTTAAAAACATGAGTGGAACTGAGAGCTGTCACTATCAACATATCTTTAAGCTTTGCAGAGGCCAGTAAGGGAAATACTCTTTTACGCAGGAGTCCATGGAGGATAAGAAAGAGAATGTGGTGTTCCCATCCCATCTAGGCAGAAAACACAATGCAAACTGATGCCAACATGATGTGCTGATTTCTCCTAATTCAGATAAAGTTTGAGCATGCTCAGAGACAGAGAGAAAGAGAGAGAAAGAATATTGTCGCTTCAGCTAGAAGAGAGAAATCCTGACAAATCTGGCAATACTATAATTTGGAGATATACTGTATATACTAAAGAGAACCATAACAATGAGTATTGAGAAGCATTACAATCACCAAAACCAGCCTGAAAATAAAATTTATAATCAGAATTAAACCTCTGTTATCAAGGCAGGTCTCTGACAAAGCTTTATTTCTTAATTCATTCATAGGATAAGTGAATGGCTCAGAAGAGAGACACTTTGTCACACTCCTTACCCTTAGGCCACAGAGGTGCAGTTATCAAAGAGCTGTACATCATCAGATGCTAAATCTACCTAAAGTTGCCAAGCTCACACCAAAGAGTGCAGGAATAGGACACAATCACCAACATCACTCAACAGTTGATGGACATTTGTAATTGCATTGGTCCTTGAGAAAGTGTAGTAAGAAATACAGGAGAGCGCCCAGTGTGTTCTCACTCATTCCTCTGTCTTATTCCATTCCTAAGCCATGCTGAAGATCTTCAGGAAAACAGATTCATATTATGCTGAAAGTTCAGCATAGTAACCGATGTCATCCTTAAGGCCAGTGACCACTCAAAATTAACATGCAGTACCTCTACATGAAGAAACCAGGATGTTGATACATCTGCAAAAATCAAAGTCTTACTAAAATGTCTGCAGACATCACATCACACCAAGAGTGCTTCTGCTGCTTCCCACTTAGTTACTGCAAACTGCCTTGGTCTACAATTTATCTCTGCTTGTGTTCACTTTTACCTCCCTGTACCTTTTTTTTTTTAAGCATGCCACCAGTAATTCTTAAATTTTAACAAAGATGTGTCTATAACAACTAGTAACAAACCAGAAGTCCAGTATCAAAAAACTGGCAAAAATGTGATAAAGGCTGTTAAAGACTTCAAAATTCTACTTACATCTTTCACCTTTGCTCTACTTTCTAATGTCTGATAACCCTCTAGTTTCCCATTGATTTTCCTTTTCTTCATTTAACTTTCTCCCATTTGTCTGCTCAGATTTCTGATCTCCACCTGTGTTATCTACCCTGAGAATGCAATCATTACATTACTCCATTTCTATTTTACATTAGCTAATGCAAACAAATTCCACTTATTTTTTAAGATGCAGATTCTCCCTTACTGGTCAATCTGCATGGAAGGAAGACCCTTTTGTCCACTAGGAAAAGCCTAAACACATGCCTGGACTAAAGTAATTCCAAAAGTGGCTGAAAACTGTATCTTTTAATGCATGGTTAATTCTTCTAATTGGTGAATTCCTACAGACTAGGAGAAACCACTAACACACAGACTCCCATGCACGTTGATCCATTTCATGAGGCTAGCCCATATTATGGGCTACATCTGTGGAGAGTAGAGGGGAAATTAAGATAACTTGAATAATCACAGGAGGAGTTAAAGATTTCCCAAAAGGAAAGAAATCCCCCACTATCAACATGCAGTCAAGAACATAAGGGAATAAATTGTCCAGTTATTTAGTGGCTGGCCAGAGGCACAGCAAAGGACTAAGGCAGAAGGCTCTAGACACACAATGTATGAGGCAATGGTTTGTCACCAGCTGATCCCCAAGCAAAGGTTACTGATGAACAAGACTACTTCAGTAATGCCCTACTGCAAGAGCCCCTCTGCTTACAGAGGGAAAAGACTATAGAGGGTTTAGAAGACTTCCAGGTATCATGATGGTGATTCAAATACAAAACAAATGTTTATCACCACTTCCCAGGTTGTGGAGCAGAGGAAGATGTGACATGAGTAGCCTCCTTCAGTAACTTGGTTTGTTTTCGGTTCTCCAGGAGCACCAATAACAGAGTCCATCGTTACCTCCTTTTCATGCTAGCTCTGAAGTTCAAGAGCCCACCTGGAGCCAAGACTCGTACCACAGACCCTGAAAAAGAGCTTGGCCAAACCAAAACCTATTTTCTACGTTCTTATCACTCGCTGCAACTCCTAGAGCAACATAAACAAAGCTGCCCTCTTCATAATAGCCCTTCCTGCTCACAATCTTTGAGTAGAAGGTTTCCTTTCCTGGGGGAAATGATAAAAGGGTAATTGTAAAAGGTGGACATGTTTAAAGTTTAAGCCTGCTATGCAATGTAATATGGAACTTGGACATCACTATGATGATCCTGGATTAACCTGCAAGTAGAACCAGCTTCCTTTCCTGGCAGTCCATAGGATGCTCATCTGCTATTCCTCCTGTGCCTCCTTCTCATTCATGTTTGGCTTTATTATCCCAGGTTCACTCATTACCAGGACGCAACTATTTCTTTCTACTCTCTAAACAGGATTATGGCAGCATGGTGACATTTTGAAAATTTAGTGTACCCTGAGTGATATCCACGTATATGACATTGCAATGCGTGACACCTGTGGCCCTAGAAAGTCTGCACTATTAATGCATCGAAACCTACAAGAAAAAAGAAATTAGTAAAACCACAATCACAGGTTATCTTCTTCAAAACGCTCAGGAACCCTTCAGAAGGCGGCTGTCCACTTAAATCAAAAGCAAACCATTGCTATCTACCAGCCCCGCCGCGGAGTCAGGCAGCGGCAGCGCTCCCCGACGGCGCCTGCCCCGCTGCCTTTCAGCACCACGGACGCCCGCGCCCAGCGCCAGAGGCCCCGGCTGCCGCAACGCCCCTCGCTCCTCCCCGGGAGATGGCGAATTCCTAAAATCATGTTATGAATTGTCTTCTGGGCATTCCTGGGGACACTGGTGCACTATGACCCTTTTTTTTTTTTTTTTTTTTTTTTTCCCATGGTGTTGGAGGAAAAAGAAAGGGCAGTGATGGGATTTTCTTTTTGGCTCGGGATACTAAATCAAAAGCTCCATGAGCTCAACCTTCCCAAAGTTTTTACAGATTAAATTGTATCAGGGCTGTACAAACTCTGTGCTTTTGGCGCTCAGAGTGCAATTAGACAAAAGAGAAAAAATGATAGAGAAGAAAACGCCTTTTGTTCCAATAAACTATTGTCAGACCCAAAATATCATCAATGACTCCTGATTTGAAAAAAATAAAAATTAATTAACTAGGCCACCTGAAGATAAAGGCAGCTTGATTTTTCATCAAATGTACTGAGGAAATATATTGCAGTTCTCCCTAGGTCTCCTCTTTAAGCACTGGTTTTCCCCAAATTCATCTAAGTTCTGCACAAACTCAGAAACATGTCCACGTTCACCCAGGACCAACTGCTGTGAATTTTCTTCTGATGGAAAGGCTTTGTTCATTTCAAAGGTATACATTCTGCAATGGTTTTCCAAGTTAAAAGCAAAAGGGCTCTCTGTCAACCCCTGGCCCTCCAAAGCCTCCATTCAACCTCACCTGCAAAGAATAAAGGGGGTTTTGTGGACAAGTGGAACATTTTTCTCTGTTACGATTAATCAGTTTCTGCGAAGGCAGGGTGAGTTGATTCACTTCGTTAGCAGAGAGCGCGGGAACCATTACAAAGACCCTGAAGAGCACTTTAATTCCAGGACACTGTGTGTTACACTGCCTGCCCTTCTCTCTGGTTCAGTTTGGGTCATGCTGCCCTCAGGGACGGGTCCTACTGGCTCTCCTCTGAGGACCATCTCAAGAAGTATCACGGTTGGCTTAACTCCCTCTGAGATTTAACCAGAGCTGATACTTGATTCCCTCTGAAGAGCCGAGCTTCTGTGCTCATTACCCACGCTACAAGTGTTACGGGACAAGGAACACATTCCTAAGGGCACTTGTGAGGATGGCGGTATGAGGGCTGCGCTGCGCTGATTAACTGAGCTCCACCGGCCGCGCTCCGCGGCAGTGCTGGAGCGCGGCGGCGGTGCCATCGAGCGCAGCGTTCCAGGGCGGCGGGGCCGTGCGGGGCCGTGCGGGGCTCACCTGGAGGAGGCGGCGGCCG
>VZRS01005162.1:169952-232487 GCA_013398055.1 Ifrita kowaldi | reverse complement strand
CCGGCCACGCACCCAGCGCCCGGGGGGCGGCCGCGTCCCCGCGCACGGACGTGTCGCGCTGGGTCGGGATGGCGCGGCGCTGCTCCAGTGCCGCCCAGAATTCGGAGAGGTCTTCGCCGAAATTGATTCCTCGGGGAAATCAGCTGGCTTCCTGCTGATGGGACAAAGCGTGACTAGCGCACGGGCTGCCTCTCGCTGTAGAGGCATGGCTTGTGAAAGAGAATTGAAATGAAATAGAAATCTCCGAGGATAAATGATTTTGCACAATTCAACGAGGATTTGTCTCGCCTTAATATTCTGGTCCTCATTTTCCATTAAAAGGCTATCTTGTTATCCTAGCACTAGGTCAGTAAATAGCAACTCAGCATGGCAGGAAAGCGTTTACCAGAAGTAACCTTTAAGTAGAAACTTTGATCAGCTTCAGCAAGACCAGAACTTATTTCCTTTACCACTATTCCTGATTCCTATATCTATCTCAGAATGGTCTAAGAATGAATTAGTGCTTCTTCAATGACACTGAGAATATACAGCATCATGTAAATACTAAGTACCAACCATCCATCTATCCATGAAAGCTAAGTACAATATTTCAGTGGTTACCAGTCTCTTGCTGTTTCCACTGATACTTTACAAACTTCACCTTTCTGGCACGAGTCGAGCAGCTGTTCAGAGAAAATTAAATTCATCCTAGGACAGACATGTAAAATCAGGGCAAAGAGAGCAAGTAGCAGGAGTTACTGTAGCTCAGTCCTCTCCAATGAAGGGGCATTTGAGAGGGCAGCTATTTCACTATTTGCCTCTTTTCCAAGTCATGGAAGAACGACCCAAGTACGCCGCCACAGCATTCTGAGGACGGAGCAAACTCACTGCAATAGTGAGGAGAAGTGGAAGAGGATTTTTTTTTCCAACATTTTTTGGAACCTACACAATACCACATATCCAGGTTAAGAGGGAGAACTAGGTTCTAAAGTAAGTCTAGAAGTCTTACTGCATGTGTGTAGTTGCATGGACAGGAGGGGGAACACGTGAGATCACATTGACTGTATCTGACTTGCCTCCTTACACAGAGAAACAGGGCTGAGCAAAAGCTAGATCTTGTCAGATCTTCTTAGGCACATTCTGAGAAAGTGTATATTTATACACTGTGATAATTACAAGCATAGAAGCAAGGAGGAAATGCTGAGGTCCTTGCCAGCTTCGTTCATATTCATTGAGAAAACACATGGATCCTCCCCAAGTCACAGATGTTCAATATGAAAATGCCTGAATTCCATTGAATCACAGCAAGTTTGGAAAAGCAGCCATGTCCCATGCAGCCCATGCTGTCACTAAGAAAACATGTGAATCATGTTCAGTCAGGCACATTCACTGAAAAACTAAACAAAACCTGCTGTTGACATGGTCAGGCAGTGCCTAAAGAGCAAAATTCTGTATTCAGATACAGCATGCACGAAGATAGCAGGGGAAAAATAAGATTGACATAGTTATCTGTGGTTCTGGCAATATTCACGTATTTTGTGAAACCAGGGCACTTTAACAGTTTTATATGAAGTAAACTCATATGAAAGCACTGCCCAACTACAGCATGTTTCCAGAAATACTCTTTGGGACACTGTAGATGTTTTGCCTACTGTGAAAATGAGCCTTACCTCATAAGTGTTCCTCCACCTTCTTTGTATTTCTGCCTTCTCTGAGTCTCTTCTTTCCTCCATTCCTTTCTTAAACGTTTTCTCTTCCTCTCTTTTGCCATGTTCATGACCTCATTCTTTTCTTCCACAAATCACAAACAGAAGTTTGTAAGTCTTGAGGAGCTGTTTGCCATCTCCTGGATATATTTAGCTTCTCCTGCTGTTCCCCATCTTCTCAGTGACATGCTGACCTAAACAAAAAAGAGAAGTGACATTTTTAAGGCATGGAGGGAAGCTGCCACAATGACGTTATCCCAAAAGAAGCAAGGTGCCAAAGTGCACTAGCCACCTCCTACCATCCTCAACAGATGACTCTCACAGTGAAGACACTTGCCAGCTCCTCAGATCTACCAAGTCTTCCAGTGTAAAGAGTGGATAGGAGGATAAGCATATTATTTGAAGATGAGGGATGTTGGTTAGAGTAAACAAGATGCCTGAGCATTCCAGTTTAGAAGGGATTGTCTGTGAGCCAGCCTGCTCAGTTAGATAGCAGAAAGTTACTTCTCCTGCTGTTCTCCCGTTCCTTTCCTGGAGGTGGCCACGTCTGACTTTGTAGACAGCTTTGTAGCTGCTCAAATTTAATTGGCTCATATTTGCAAATCGCAATTTACTATATCTTAGTCTTCCTTGGATTAATTGGAAACTCTTTTCAAGGAGAATTAAACTACAGCAAACTAAAGCTAGAGCACAAAAGATCGCTGAAACAGGGATAGCGTTACAACCATGAAGGTCTATTAATAACAGTTAATTCTACCTACAAACATTGCCTCGCCCACGCAGCAGCTGTGGCAGCTGAAGATGTGACCCTCCCATGCTGAAGACATGGCTGAGGTGGTAAAGCAGTATGAGCACTTCCTTTTCTGCAGCTCGCTGGCTCACTGCAAACCATCTTCAGCAACAGCAGCAGTTTAAGCCAAACCACCTGACTCGGGGCTGACGCAGGGCGGGAGCGCTGCAGGATCCATTCCAGCGCTCATTAGATGGGCGGTAGCAGCCAGCTGAGGGCAGAGCGCGGCTGAGCTGCTCCAGACAGGGCTGAAGCAAATAAAATAAAACCTGAACATTTTTCCATGAAGTTATTTCCCGCTGTTTGAAGACAGCATGGTCTCAGCTGCTTGTTACTGCCTTTTAGCCAGTGGGCACCATGCTTCCATTTCTGCCGACCAGGTGGTGTTCCCTGATCCTCTGTGGGTTTTGTTTAAGGACAGAGATTAGTTTAAGCAATGTTGAAACAATGATTTCCATTAACCCCAGTGATTCTTTTATGCTGGGTTACAGAACGCCCATATAAATCAGCTTTCTGGCAAAATTGTGGTGTGAGGAAGCACTAATATCTTAAAGTATTGCAGCTGGATCTAAGAAGGGACATCTGTCTCCAGCCTCGCTGGCTGGGGTCACTGTGGATATTCAGCCTGTAATACGTGATAGATGGAGAAAGCGTTAACTTTGCAGAGCATCAGGTGTTTCATTATTTATAGTTCCCCAGGCACGCGTGTATTGATTTCAGCAACACCTCCTTGAGGGAGTGTCAGCTGCACAAAATATTTGCTGGTGACCACATGGAGGCTGGTCACAGTTACTATAATAAAAAGCTGTGTAGGGACTGCTCTCCTTGTAAATGCAGCGAGATGTAATTAAGAGTCATTTCTTTTTTCTAGTAGCCATCACTTAACTCTTAAACACAAACTAATTTGCAGAACTCATTTTACTGTGAAATAATAGATGACTTGCCTTCTCTGGTGAAAAATCATGTAGTTGCCAGAACCTGACTGGAAATAATGTACTGAGTCTGTCTTCAAAGGTAGGAAAGACTTTCATGCTCTTTGTGGTACAGATAGTAGTAGTGAGGTTTTTCAGCTTCATTCCAGATACACCACAATGCCTTTGCTCTGCTTGTAGAGGACGTTGCTGGCACTTTCTGTGGGCAATTACTTCAGAATTTGTCACTTAGATATAATCATCCAAGTAGGATTACCCAGATCAATATTTTCACATTAACTTTATTTCTAGTCCACTTATCTCATATGCTGTCAACCAGACTTAATGTTTCCCAATTTTGTGTTTCCATTTTATGGATCTTCATTAAGCTCTTTGCTGTGGATCCCATTCTGTTCCTACACACCTTTCCAGCTGCAAATTGAAGCGTCCCATCACTTGTCAAGATGATTGTTCAGATATATTTAGATTTGCCTGAAAAAATTGGCTATGTCTTATGCATGTTAAATTTATCCCACTATCCCCTGCAGGATGAAGACACTCCTTGGTATGCGCAATATATATAACTGATCCTTTATTATGAACAAAGTTTATAGAAAATATCAAATCAAATATTAAAATAAATATTAGCATAAATTAGATTCTGCTAGGTAGGTGTTCATTCAGATTTTGACATCCTAACCAATTTTGTATCTATGCCTATATTTAGTTTATAAACTTGGTCACAGATTTAATTAATCTAGCAATTAGATTTTATCTAAAAGTAAAAGACCCCATATTTGATTGCTTTTCACTGCCTCATTTGTAATTAACATGATATGAAGTTATCTCTAAAATAGAAGTAAGGCTTCTTCCCTTAGCTGTCTGTTATTCCAACAAGCTGATGCAGGTTTGAAGCAATCTCTTTAGGATGGCAAAGGGTTCACCCTTACGGGCCAGGAATAAACACACAAGAGCTTCCCACTACATGGGTTGCATTCCACATAAAGCTGGCTTTTTCCATCTGCTTGCCACTGCTGAATCCAGACCTTAGTGGTCTCTCTAAAATCTGAAAGGGAGTTCCAGAAAGCTTGATAAAATATATCGCAGGCTGGATTTAGTACTCCTTGGATATAATATCTCCAATGACTACTATGTTGAATTTTCACATAAAATGTATGAGATTATCTACATTATCAATGTTTGTCACACAATAATAGATCACAACCTGCAGTCAGATCCAGTAGTCAAATTCTATGTGTGTAGAAGAGCAAAAGAAAAAAAGACACAGGTGTGAGAAACAAAATGGGACCAAATCCTGTTATCCGATGTGTTTGTCTGAACTGCAGATGATACTGAGAGTATGCAATGACCAAACACATTTGCAGGAGCTCCAAATCCAGATAATCTTCATCTGGATGTAGCCTCTTAAATCAGGGATGTGAGTGCAGCATTATACAAGTTATTCTGTATCTACAGGATACGATATCCTAGCACTTACTATGCTTGCCAGTCTATCTCTCTCTAAGCTTTGAAGCTCTGAAAAGAAAGAACTGGCTGAGAGCAAGCGAAACAAAACCCTTACAACCATATCTTAAAACACAGAAGTTGTCAAGCAGAGGATTGCTCTGAATTAGCTCTTCCCAGATTTCCCTTCAGTGACGTCAGTTAGCTGGGGTTAACATTGGCCAGCGCTGTGCACAGCACCAGTGGTGCCAGCAAGCCAAAATACAGTAGTTGAACATTAAAAGTCTGTTAACAGAGTTCAAGCTGCAAACAAGATGCAAATAGCAAGAACGATTGCAATGGCATGCCATGAGATAGGATGCATCTTCTGTCTCTTGCAGTCTTTAAATCAAGGTTAGACAGCTAACAGACATGTTCTATTTCAGCCACAAATGACAGGGCTTTAGGCAGGAATTACCAAGTAAAATGAAGTCAGGCTAAACGATTAGGCTGTTCCTTTCTGGCTTTCACAGCTACGAAAATCCAGCTTCCCAGGGCAGCTGCCCTGATCGCAGAAGAGCAGCCCACACAGTGTGCTTGAGACTGGAAACCTGCTGCTATCACTTCATCAGCTGAAGTCCCTGCTGAGGACTCAAGCTTGTGGCACTGAGAGGAGGGAGGGTCTACACATAAAGCTGTATCTTAATATGCTAAGCCACTCTGCCAGCTGATTCCCTTGCTGCATTGAGCTAAGTAATTATTTTAAATAGCTGTAAATCAGAAAAGAGCTTTGCTTGTAAAAGTGAAATATACCATAATCCACGTGTGAATTAATGCCCCGGCTATTTTCTCTCTCTCACGTGCACAAACACTAAAAGCAATGAATTCACCAGCAGTTTTTGAGCATTTGTATTCCTTTTCCAGATGATAATTTCATAAAGAGTTTTGATGCCTGAGTTTTGGCTGCCGTGCTACAACTGACACTACCACAATTACATTCCTAAAGGGTTCACATGTTTTCTTAAACAGTCTATTAAGACAGAGCTATAAATACACAAGAACAAAGCAATCCTCCTTGTCCCAGTATAAGTGCCCTGACCTGCTGATTTTCAGGGCACACAGTATTGTGCAGTACTACGTATTTCTTTGGGGAGGTGACAGCTGGAGCTGTGGCTGGATGGGATGAAAACCCCCCAGCAGCCATAGGGGAGCAGATGTTTGTGTTACCTCCTGCAGCAGGTTTGTTTTTGTTGGCAGCTGTCAGTAAACTGTTGCTGGGTGGTTCTGCTCATGTCATTTTGGTCAGTGGTAGTGGAGCACCTAGTACCTTCTCGACAGGCACTCATTTTTACTAGATGTGAAAACACATTTGTACAAATCCTAATTAATGGGTCCTATTTGATTGAGAGTAAGCCAAACTGAGTGCTGGAGACAGAAGTTGATTGCCTATTTTAATTTAGGTCATATAAGCTGCATCTAAAAGCAGTTCTGACAGCTTCCTCCAGCCTCTTCAGGAGGAAATCCTACTTTTACAGTGCTGTCACTGAATTATCCAAGATCTCATCATTTTTTTAATAGAGTTTATCACTACAGAATCTTTATGGGGCTGAGAAGGCTCATAATCACCATTCCACAGAGAACTGCAGACAGATACTAAGTTATGTCTCCACAGGACACATTTACCCTGCAAAGGACAGAGAGCCTTGAGGTAAAACTGACCCTACTCTTCAGCTGGAGGTGTCATAGCACCACCCTCAGGGGCCCCAGCCTGAAATAACAGACCCAAGGCGGGGGTTTATTTGTCAGAAATGCCCCAACTATCTCACCATCACAGTTTCTAGTGCCAAAGAGTCTTTGCAGTTTGCAAAGACAGTGTTCAGAGACAGTGAATGCATTGGGGTGGGGAGCTCCCTGTGGAGCACTCGCTCCATGTGTGCAGTCACAGAGGGCATCAGCAATGCAATCTACACTTCCTGCATCCCAAGGCAGTGGCTTTGGGCTTGTTTTTCCTCACTTGCTTTTCCCAGTCTGTTCTAGTTGTATTTCACTGCTAACATTTTTTTATTTTTTTTATTTGTGTGTGTGTGTGTTCAAGAATAAAATAACACAGGTTTTTACCAATTTTAGCTATGTATCATCTGCTCTCGTGGCTGGAATGTCAGCTATGAGATGCTTGAGATCACAGCATCGCAGCAGTGGTTTTAAAGTTTCAAACATGGACATCATGCTGTTACCCACAGCAGATTGTTCCCCAGCACAAAACAGCCAACAAAAATACCTTTCTAAATGTTTTTTTCATCACTCCTAGTATATTTATGAATATTCACACCTTTGACTATGTTACCTTTACCATAACCCTGGGTGTGGTTCGCAATGCTTGCGTTTATCATATTGCAGTAAATACAGAAATCAGTGCATTTCAGAGTGAACTCAGCCAAAAGGGATAGAAAGGAGAAGCTTCTTAAGCCTTTAAGTAAGGCATAAAATAAACTTCTGTAATGTATTTAGAGGAAAAATCAAAAGTGCTAGGCATCTGTAAAAAAAATGCAGGACTTCTAAACCCATGTACGTTCATGCACTGGATTATGACTACAGGAACAGGGAGATATCATAGGAAGACTAAATTCCTACAGCTAATTTTAGGCAAGAACTGTCTGTAGGCCTAGCTTAGTATTTCAGTTACACTTGGCATGTGTTCATGCCTGACTTGACCACATTGTTTCTGAATTCCTGCATCAAAGGGTTTATGGCTGCTTCTTTCAAAATAACACAAAATGCATCCCCTTCTCTGAACTGCACTGAAAAATGCCATGAGGAAAATGAAACCAGATTCCTAAACGTGTTCATCAGAGTAGGTGTCTTGGGTACAGCACAGCTGGGGTGGCCTCTCCCAGTGCCACGATGGCCTCCAGCCTCAGTCATACTCTAAAACTGGGTGCCAGCACTTTAGGGATTAGAAGAGTGCATCTATTTTCAAATACATTGTTTTCCTAACAAGAGTTACTAGCCTTTTTTAGGTGACCAAGGAAAAGAATTAATGCTATGCTTTTCAGACTTTACCAATAAGAAAGATACGACACTCCTAAAAGGAATTGCGAAGTGTTTAGGTCTAGAATAGGATGTGCAACAGATAACACTGCTGGAAGTAGACCTCAGGCAGAGGGAGGTGTAACTGCCTGGAAGGGGCAGTTTAGGCCAGAAATCACAGTGTTGCTCGCACCTGGCAGAAACAAACCACCACTGAGAAGGGCATAAAATGTCCTAGTGAATTCAAATGACATCATTCCTCTACCGCACAATAGTTACTTGACTGAAAATTCAGAGGACAGAGAAACTGGGTGCTCTGCTGACTTTGGTCTGTGCCCAGAGCATCATTTTCCTTTCACACAACCCGGAGAAGGACCATATCCACAGCCGGCCTCTAGGCTGGTCTCTAGGAGAGGACCTCCCTCAGGGCTGCCACAGCTGCCCCACAGCCCCCACTCTGCATGGGAAGAGCTGCTGCTGGGATGATACAGATGGGCTCCCCGCTGCCACACAGGGGCAGGGACACCAGGCTCCACACCGTGCCTGCCTGACGTGGGGACTGGACTCACTCTGCCTTTCAGCTTCCCAGCCGTGACCACCATGTCCCTGACTCTGCCCACCACAAACCTACATCTGCCTACCACCTCCCAAATGAAAACAGGCAAAACTCTCAGACCACCACACAAACCCAAGTAATCAACGCAGGGCAAAATGGCATTGCCTCTTCGGTAAACCTGCATGCTTTCTCTCTGACTCCATCTTCAGTTTATTGCTGCATGGTGGGGAGGGAAGGGGAGGAGACCATCGAACTCACTGTGGCTGTAGGTATTTTTCTAGGTCTGGGAGCAGTTCACAACTTCCTTGCTTATTCTAAAGAAAACAACACGCACTAAAGTGCTCCTGCAGGGCTGAATATGGAGTCTCTCTTAGGCTCAAATCTCAGTTTACACCCATAGAAAAAACCATATTGCCAGCATGAGCTCATGACAGGGTGATCTCTCTCTGAATGCTCATTTTGGCTTATGCACTTGGAACAGCTTGCTGTTTTCTCTGTAGCTCAGTCGTGCGATATTTCACCTCGCTCTTCATCAAGAACCAGGAGGGGTCCATAGTGCAATGGAATGAAAAAATAACAGCAGTTTTAATTTAATGTGCATTTCTTTTATGAGAGGGCCTTTTGAAATGACAGACAAAATTTTTCTTTTCGTACACAAAGCCATTCTCCGCTAGGAGAAGAGTTGAGGTCTGCATTTTCTCTTTCTTTTTTCTCTCTGTCGTGAATGAGCTGCTTTCAGTTGTTGACACAGGCTGTCAGAATTTCATTGCACTGAACAGATTGTTGGCAGCTGGTGGGAAGGTAAAATGAATTCATCTACATTGAAAAAATAGTTTGTTCTTTAGAAAGTGGCATTCATTTACAAGCCCGAAAGCTCTCTACAGATGTGAATGAATGAAGCTTTATAGTGATCCTGTTGGAGGGGTAAACAGAGCATGCATTTTTAAGTCCCAAGCACAGAAGGCACCTGACTTGTCCAAGGTCAGACCAAATGCACCTGAACCAAGATCTACTGAAATTAATGAAACATTTCCTGCAACTTCAAGGCATGCTGAGCTGAGACCTAAGCTAGTGACAGAAATAGAAAATAATTCATAACCCTCAAATCTCTCTTCTAATTGCTATTTTAGGCTACTTCTCTTCCTTCTGTTTTATAGCAGGCTTAAACCAGAACATCAGCCAAACCACAAAAATTTATTACAAGACAATATCATACAAGAGAATTTGTGTTAAAGCTTTCCAGAAAAAAAATCATATTGCAAGGACAAATAGTAGTATTTTGTGGCCAAGATAATATTTAAAGGAAATCAGAATGAGTTGAAATATTCCCACAGGCTTCTTTGCTTGAACGCTAAAGCACTTATCTGAAATTTTTATTTACTGCAACAACTTCATGCCATTATTGCCTGAGTTAATGGGACAGGGCTATAGCAGAAGTACCAGCTAGAATTCAGGACTCAGTAGTGCACCAGGGAAATGAAAAATCCAAACCACTCCGAGCTGGGCACTGTTAGGCTGCTAAACCAGATGCAAGTCTTTAGCAATGAGCACTTAAATCATCTTTTAATTTAAACCACACCTTTTTAATTGCAGTAACAGCCATGCAGTCATAACTGTAGGATCCACTTGGAAATACAGATGTCTCTCAACTACATGGAAGCAAATTATCATGGCTGGGATTTAGTCATACCACAGCAACAGGAAGACACCCAAGTTGCTCTGAAAAGACAAGCTTATCTACTTGCACACAATACCATGTGAACAGCTCTACTTCTTTCACACCTGAGCTGGGCAAAACCCATCTGTCAATAAAGGTTTGGGACTTTCCTACTCTGCAGTCAACAGCATCACCAACATTTTCGTCCTACCAATTATTTGTAATATCTTCTCATGCTCTGATTTGCATGGGCTTTATATTAGCTATGGTTTTATTTTCCCTAGGTGGTCACTTCACTGCATATTTAAGCTAAATGCAGCTACAATAATGGAGGACTCCCCCAATTACCTGCTAACCACAGTCCTGCAACAGAAAATATCATGGCATTAACTTCATCCTCTTTCTCTCCTTCCCTAAGCTCCAAACCACTTATTCATGCCCTGGAGATGTTCTGACCAGGACAAGAAAGCAAGTTTCCAAGTAAAAGATCTCGAACAGAAAATGGCTCTCCAGCTACCCCATTTCTCTCTTACATTAGCAGCCTTCCAGGACAAGGGCCAGCATTAACTGGTGGCTGAGCCAGGAAAGGACAAGCTCCTTCGGATTGCTGGAACTTCCCGGGCCAAAACTAACATATTCCAATCAAGGCAAGAGGTGGCCAAAGCAGACTGTGGAGCACAAGCATCATGCATTCATGGGGGAGAAAACCAGCTCATAATGGCCATGGGTATCAGTTTCTCATCAGATACAAGATGCATCTTCATAAGGAGCGTGTTGAAGGAACCTGATGTTGGGAGGCAGAAGTCTGGCTGAAATGACAAGGTCTGTCTCCACAAGGATTCTTCAGAATCCCCCCATGCCTGGTAACAAACATACCCCAAAAAGTTGTCCTGGCTACTAATGATGTCTTGAGCATTTAGAATTCCAGCCAGAATGAGGTTGGAAGCCCAACCAGGCCTTTGGATCATAGACTTGGAACAAGCTAAGACAGACACCCTCAAAGGGCAAGACACTCTGCTTTCTCTGCTGATTACAACCCCCATCCAGACAACATCACCTCAGCCTCCTTCAGATCTGGTTTCAAACATTTTCTTCCCATCTGTGCTCCTTTCTCAGCTAACTCTGTGCAATGCTGCTGTTGATGGATTACACAAAAGAGAGATACAAGATAAAGTATGTATTGTTAATGTAGTAAAGACTCTCCCGTCCATATGTCTTTCCAAGGACCCCAATATAAATGAAGACTGCTCCCCCTAAGCCAGAGAAGAACAATCCTCATATATTCTCTACAGGACTATTTTAGTTCATTCACGAATTATCATAACATATAAAAACATATGTAACAAGTATCGGGTGAAACGCCTGCCTGACTGGAGTCCATGGCAAATCTCCCATTTACTCTGGAGGGACAAAATTTCATCCACTAACTTCCAAAATGAACATTTCTGCCTACATTTTCTTGGATATGCGTATTAGGCAGATGCTCTGTGTTTGCTCAACAGCTAAAGAAAGTTATTCTTTTCACGCAAAATGCTGTCTTGTCTCCCCACTAGAAAATAGACTTTGAATAATTTTTTCAGAATATAATACCAAATTGTCAGGGTTTGTACCTTCTGATCTTGGTTTGGCATAACCAAGTCAACTTGCTGGCTGCTAGCCCTGCCATTAATAGTAACAGCACCGTTTGGGACTTCTCCTTTGGTTTTCCACTCATACATGTCTCTGTGTCCAATTTCAAGCACAGTTAATCATGAAGCAAGGAATAAACGGCAAAGTGGAAAGGTTGAGGATGGGGAAATGGATTCAAACTCCTCTCAGAGAATAAAAGGGCAATGACCTGAGCCCCAGGGAGATTAAAAGGGGGCAAAAAACACATGTTCAGAGAGGATGCCTAGCCATCCTGGCAGCAGTGCACGACTTGCCTCTCACAGCTTTCTGCTGCTCCTCCCCATGGGTTGCGGCCCTGCAGCCACAGGACAAGATGCAGGCCAGCATTCCATCTGCTCCAGTTCACGCTTCCGTGAGTTAACCTCAACTGCCTCAATTTGCACCAATAAACTGGGCAGTGAATCACAACAGGCTAGGACATGGGCAGGCTCCTGCTAAGAGCTGCCTCTGGCCAGGGCATGGAGGCCAGGCAGGTACAGGGGTGATTATCCAGGGATTGCAGCCAGTTCTCCCATGCACTCAAGTCATGGACAGCAACATGCGATGTCCAAGGACATCAAACTGCTGCAGATGACAGGTAAACAACTCCCCAAGAGGTGAAGATAATTGGGAAAGTAAGTATCTTTGGGGGGAGGACAAAGAATGTTAAAATTCTCTCTTGGGAGACTTTGATTTCCCACTAAATGACTCCTCTGTGAACTCAGCCTGGCTTTCCCTCTGCCCATAAATTAATGTATTAAAAAGCCTCACCAGAGTGCTGGGAGATGCAATTCCCTCTTCAAAACCTACATCTAAAGCAGCCATTCAATGCAGGGAGTTTTTGTATGCCCAGGTGTAGAAGCCACTTCACATTTTTTGACCTCTCTGTTAGAGAGGCAAAACTCTTTGGCTAATACCTCAGCCTGGGGATTTTTTCCCCTCTTTGAAAAAACACAGAGAAAAGGCAAAGACACATAATTGAGAAAATGGTTCAAACTGGAGTTTTAAACAGGTGTTTAGACAGAACAAATATTGATCCCTCGGTTCATCACTTTCTGAGGTGGGAAAGGACATGAAAGAAAGAAGCACTACATTAATGCAGTTAGAACACTTCAGAATTCATTAAAAAACCCCATCCCAGCATGCCCAGGTTACTCTCTCTGACTGTCTCACCCCAATAAATATTTACTGATTGTAATTGATTATACTTTGAAATACAAACCCCCTCAGTATGGTAGAAATCACCTCCCCTGTAATGACTAGTACAGATTCAAGGCACAAACGTGACTGCAGAATTTGCTGCAGAGGGCTTATGACCAAAAGTACTGGCAGAGAAAAGACCTTTTAGAAAATGCAGCCATGAGGACAATGAAACTTTTAAATTTCTCTGCCAGTATATGCTGGGTGGATTTATTTACCTTTGGTCTATGAGGCAAGACTTATCTGTTGGCTTAAATCTTTACTAAGGGAAAAGAGGAAAAATTAGGGGTTGATAGAGGAAGCTTTACAGTATGAAGTTTGGGAGGTTTGATCCTATGGCTCTACCTCTGTGGTGGGTTTATAGGACACAAAAGCACATGAAAAATCTTACTTCAGTGTTACTTCTCATTATTTATTCTCTTGTGCACTTTTTATTTCTACTTCCTTCTGTCAAAGGAGAAAAAGCCCAAAACAGATGTGGAAAATGTAGATAGATGGAAAGTGAGTCAACCAACCAGCCAAGACAGATATTTTAAAAATGTTAGTGCTTCTTAACCACACCTTGCTCTTTTCACCATCTTGTCCCTGGTAGCTCCAGTGTCCTGTTCCCAGCACACAGGTGAGCTGGGCAGAGTCCATGGCAGACTTGGGCTTACACTGGGAAGTTCCGTGTGCAGTACCACACACATGAAAACACATTAAACGATGGATGCATGAGCAAAGCTGGCTCAAAGAAATAAATCAAAAAGAAGGAAAATTAGTGAAAAGAAGATGAGGCAAAGACAGCAAATAACACCAGTTTATCAGACCACTGAACGAGTGCATTTTTCATTTAAAATGCAGTATTTAAAAATAATAATAAAGAAACTCATCATATTAACTGAGGCAACTAATGGAAAACAAATGCATGGCTTCAGTGAGCCAGATATGGAAAATATGCCAAAGAAGAAATTTTGGCAGGACAAAGAAGACTTCAGAGCAGAGCAAATACAAGCAACACTTCCTCTCCCTCCTCCTGTTATGGGATGCAACAGCAAGGATCACCACACACACACAGAGTGCATATCACAACATTTGATTTAAAAGGAGAAAAGAATGTGAAACAGGAACTGCAAATTTAGCTTCCCAAAATTTATTTCCTCAGGAATGTGCATATACTTTATTTTCTCCAGCTTAATATCCAGCATGAAAAGTAGATGCTTGTGTGGAGTTTGCATGGCCAGGTTTTGGTAGTGTGTGTTGGGGGGGGATGGATGATCAGGCAGCAAACAGCCCAAAGAGCTGGGCATATTTCCAAATAGTTGACACTGTCCTGCTAAAGCTGCTATCACTGCCACTATTTCCTAGGAAAGGGTGGCAAGAGCTGGGACATGTATGGAGCAGCACAGGCTGGATCTACCTCAGTACCTGTGAGAAAAGCTCCAAAATGGGCCATGACCCCCAGGGCTGGTAGACTTACACCACCTTGAGCCCTGTAGGAAACATTTTGTCTTTTAGCAGCAAAAATGCTTCAGTACTAACATCTTGGACCAATGGCCTGGATGCAAAACCATGCTAGCAACCACCAGAGATTTGAAAGAAGCCAGTCATCCAGCCCTGAACAGGAAATAAGCATAGAACCATGGGGCAGGATACATTTCTCTGCTATGCTTAGTTACTGCTCAGGCTGTATATTTGTCAGGGACAATGATCATTGCAGAGAGGCAGTGAGCAAAGCAGCTACATTTTATACTCAGCTGTAGAATTTCTGTTCCCCAAACTGCATTGATCTTGCCAAACAAAATTTTGGAGTGAATCAATGATGCTTGTCAGGCCCATTTCAAATGAAAAAAAAAAAATAGATATAGAAAACTATTTGGAGGAAAATGTGAAAACTGCAACTCCATGCTCAGCGCTCATGGTGGTAAATTATAGATCACAACCATTATTTTTATCATTGTGATGCTTTCAGACAGGAGAAACAACAGAGTTGTCAGCAAAACAGTTTTAGAGTCTCTACAAACTCCACAGTGAACTTTAGAAGACATGACCCTATAAACACAACTCCCGTGCTTCCAGCAGGTGATCCCTTTCTAACCTCTACACATCAAGGGGGAAAAAAAAGAAATTTCTTCTTCCCCTGTAATACACTCACTTCTCTGATGGTCTCTGGTGCACAAGGGGGATCAACAGATTATTATTTTATTCTTCTCATGAGCCAACAGGAGCCAAAGAGGCTTTTGGTAGGACTGGAAGAAGGGGCAGAGCTCTGGGTTGGCAGGACAGTGTTGTGGCTGGGTTCCTGTCCACCACCTCCCTCCATTCGGGAAGGGGAAGGCTGGGAATGAGGAAGGACATGGTGTGCACAGGAAGGAGGAAAGCAGCATCTCACTATGATGACCACTGTCCTAATCAGCCTCAGCACAGGGGGAAATTACAGCAGCCTAAGGAAACCTAAAAGCACTGAAATTGAATTTAAAAAGCTGAGAATCAAAAGCATTTTTGCAAGAGGCTTAGCTGACCATAACTACTTATCAAAATGTGAGGCTAAGACTTTTTAATTTTTTCCAAGGTAAGGTTCTCAGAGAACATTACCTTTATTATCTCTTGCTTAATATAAATTATGTTCCCCTTCTGCTGAGGGAGAGAAATCACTTTGCATGAACTGCATGTGAGAACATGAAGGAAAACCTTTCAACGAAAAACGTGGGAGAGAGAAAATGAAAGAGGATGAGCAAAGTGTATTCTTTATACAGGAACATTTCTAAATTCAACCACATACTACTTTGGTCCTGTCTACACTAGAGAAAAGCACCATGTTAAAAGAAGTGAGAACTGACATGTCTTAAAGCAAGGAAAACAGTGTGAAAACACAGTATTGCCCTGAGGTACGAGTGACAACAGCTGTGTTATTCTAAAACATGCTGGCTCCTAGTGGTTGACTGTGAGGTGTGTCCTGCAGAAAATCACCAGTTTTGTTTTTCACATCCAACACCCCTCTCCACACAGATATCAGTTATCATTGAGTTGTTTCAAATGAACTGCCCTGGTATAAGCAGGGTGTAAGGTATACACTTACAGAACAGCACAGACATTTATGTTCTGGCCATGCATTTTATAAACACACCTCACCATCTTTTCTGTCTTCCCTTTGAACACAGCAACAACATTTCGGTTTTTCTCTTCTGTTTGGAAGACATGTATGGAAATATGATATTCTCCAGAGTAGAAAGTTCTCCCATTTCCTAATTGAGACCATTATTGGTAGTGGCTCTTTGTCTGTGATTCTTTCTTTCATTTCTCTATAGGTACCATGTTATCATGAAACTTATATACTCATGAGTCCTGGAATATTCCTGAGTCCAAAATTTTAAGACAATTTAGAAGTTTGACAATTTAAAGGTCTGTATTACCTGCAATACTAGATCTGTTTACTACACTACTCATAGCAACTGTTTATGGGGTTTAAGAAATTAGGAAATTGTGAAACAGAAAAAAGCTAGACATTTTCTTATCACAAGGACAGCTTTTTACTCAGACATTTTGGCATTCCTCCACCAGAATATCCCCTGTTCAGCTTCACCAATACAAAGCATTTGCCAGGACAGTCAGGTGGGTTGGCCTGAATGTTTCCTAGTGGAATGCAGAGGCTTAGCAACTGTTACTGGGCACAGTGCTGAGCTGAACATGTTAAAAAAGAGAAAAAACCCAGATATGATTACTTGAACATCTTCTTCATTTGGTTTAGGTTTCCTTTGTGTGTGTCTCATTCAATCTCAGGCTTACCGCTTGCCTATTTTCTGCCAACAATGTGAAAACTGGTCAGATGTTGTTATTAAAACCAGTGTGGGGCGTCGTTAACAACCACTGGTGTGTTTTATACACAGCACTACTATCAGTTCTCAAGAAAAATCAAGTAGAGTGAGATGAACTGGGAGGATGGAGGCAGAACAGTTATCTGTCAACATCAGGTTGCATACCAGGTTATCCAGTCAGTATTTTCTGTCTCCAAGAACTTCCCACCACAAAACCCTCCCACTGCATAGTTCTGTCAGTGTTTGATGCAGCAAGGCTGAACCACACGGGGACCTGGAAGAGCAATCATTGCACTGCACACTGCACCTGGACAACATGAAGCTCTCCAGAACAGCTGAGAATCTCCCAGGCTCCTCAGGGATGCTGTTAATGGAAGAAGGCCAGGACAAGTTTGGGGGAAAGAGAAAAAAGAAAGGAGATACCAAATCATAATTAATCAGGCTGGAGATACAGGCTAGAGATAGCTTCCAATTTTGTAGCAGTGTTTTCACCATTAAAGTTTCCTAAGAACAAGAACTGAGAAATTGAAACCTGTGAGAGAATACAAAGCTAAAATTGCACTGCCACAGGGTTATGTTACAGAAAGCGTGTGGACCTTTTCTTCAGTGTGTGAATCTTTGAAACACACTGTCATTTTAAGCACAGTTTTTCTATTTTAATTACTACAGGAAAACAGCATCACTGAACTCGCAACTGCATGGCAACTAAAACTGCAGAAACATCAGGAGCAGCATTCTTTGCTCTTACATAATTAAAGGACATTTACAACCTCAACTACAAATTAAAAAACAAACAAACAAAATCTAACAAACAAACAAACAAAAAATCACAAAACCAAAAATAATCAATCAGGTTTGCCCAGGAAGACAAATAAACTGCACTTCAGTACACTAATTTATGTCAGCAGCAAGAAATTTTATCTATGCTTTCATTTAGCTACCATGATTGAATGCTAGTTACTTTTGAATTTCCTGCTGAAGTTTGATTTAGAGCAACACAAAACTCCTTCACTGGGATTTTCAGTTCCAAACAGAACAAAGTCATTAAAGAATTAATAGATTCTGGTCGGTTTCCATTGCCAAGCTTTCTTTAAAGGAAACATGCTCATTAGCCTGTTGCATGGGAAGAAAAGAAATAGAATGAGCAGGAAAGAATTAATATACTTACAGGACATGAGATTTGGCTCATCTGGCAGCTGAAGCCGTGCTCAAATTTTTGTATGGAATTTTTATAATCTATATTGGTGCTTTATTGAGAGCAGATCTCTAGTTGTCAATGCAGGAAGTTTGCTTGTCAAGGGGATTTGCTTGGAAATATTTAAGTCATGTTATGATTCTTAGTGTCTTTTCCCAGTTAAAAAAAAAAAAGGCACTTTTGGATGCAGCACAGAAGTTTTTCTGACTATACAAGCTACACTCTTTCTTATCACAATAGTCTCCCAACAGCAATGCATCCTGTCAGCATGATATTCTGTGGCTATAAACTCAATTCTCATTCCTCAGCTCACCATCTAACTGTCAGAAAAAAACCAAACTCAGTGTTGTAAGGTAATCCCTACATTCAATCAGCGGTAAAAAAATTAGCCTCACTATTTTTTTAAGATATTCACCATGCAAACTTTGGCTTCAGTCTTCACACTTTACTTTTAAGCCTTGTTTAGAATTGTGCTTGCAAGCACTTCCTCAATGAAAATCCCAGTGCAGCTGAAATTCTCTCCAGACTTATCATTCTGCAGTGGTCCACAATTCTTCACTTGCCACTGAATTTTCTGTGGTATACTGAGTTATAATTTGGACCATGAGGGCACTGGAACATGCAGATACATACAACAGCTGCACTTTTCAGAAATGCATTTATAGCTTGCTGTCAAAAGATTTATTTGCATCAAGATGCCCACATTTTCATTTTCACCATTGGCTGCACCCACATTAACACATTATTGTTCCTCCATTCTTCCATTTATACTCATCTAATCCAGAAATGCTTCCTCTATGCCAGCCTTTCAGACATCATAGCTCTAGTCTCCTTTGGTCTTGATTCTTCCACTATCCTTTTCACCTCCCTGAGAGGTTTCAGTTAATTACAGTTTTCTTATCTGGTCTCTGGGAAGTCCTATTTTTCTCTACATGTAGCCCTTGGTACCCATAATTCATACCGATGCTGCATTGACTCTCCCTTGCTCTGAAGGGCTTAACCCTTCATCCCTTCTCTCAGCTGGAAAAAACCCACATCTGCAGCATCCAAAAACTCAAGAATTTTTATTGGAGCAGAGAGAGTAAAGGTGACGTGTCTTGTAAAGACACACTCTCCCCAAAAAATAAAGCAGAGGTTGCAAAAAAATGTTGGCAGAAATGAGCATTTCACACATTACCTGCACTTCCCAAACATGAGGGTAAGGAGGGCAGGTTTTTTGAGGAAAGAAAAAAAACCCCAGCACAATACAAATTTCCCAAGCATTTTCAACTACAGTTTTCTTGTCAGTGATTTCAACCTTCCTTGCAAGGAGAGAGACATTTAGCTCAATTACTTTACTGCTGAGGTCTAATTTGCAGGTGAGTGCCTCCAATTAATCCATCCTTTAGATACAAGTTTGGGGCTTCTGAACTCATTATATTCAAACAAAAACCCTAAAGAAAGGTTAACAAAACCCTGGTTCTAACAATCAGCTGAAAGAAGTTAACACGTTACCGACTTAAGTACACAACTAAACACTACAAAGCCTATCTTACACAGATTCAATACACACAGCAATAGGAAGACAGTAACACCCAAGGGTTGATCCTGCAAATCCCTCAAGAAAAAAACATTTTAAAGTTTTTCAAGAGAACATTTGGAAAAAAACCCCAAACAAGTCCACATCTAGAAACTCCACAGTTCCCATCTATAGTGAGTACTTTACAGAGTTTTAGAACTACCTGAGCACTGCTTTACAGCAACTGGTAGACAGAATACATAAAGACAGTTTAAAGACAAATTAAAGACAAAATTCTCTCGGTTAGATTTGGTTATTTTGCTGGAAAACCTCTCAAGGTAATTTTGCAACACCAAAGTTATGAATACTTACGCTGATATTTTTCAAGTTTCTGATGTATCCTAGATGAGATTACAATACTGCATGACTGCTGATGAAATTTATTTTTCCATATAAGCAAGCCTAGGAAAAAATCATGTGAAAAATAGCATTCACAGAAGCAATTACATTCTGCTAGCCCTGCAATTGGAGCTTACTTACAGATCCTTACTCAATATCAAAACAAGAAATGCAGATTCCCCTCGGTGCTTCAAAATTCTTGGATCATCTTCAGACAGAAATGGCCATTCATTTTTCATCCAACTTATTTTTGTCAGTTTTCAACCAATTTCTGTCCTAGTAAGCACAGAACTAAATTCACAAGACTTCAAGATATAAAAGCAAGAGAAGTGATTCTTAGCTGCTGCCATTAAAGAAGCCTCAGATGGGAATCTCCCAAAGTGACAAGTGCTGCCTAAATGACCACCAGTGAAATCTGCAGTTACTTGCCTGCCAAGTTTCAAAGGACCAAAGTGATTCACCAACTCCATGCTATGCTTATGGAACAGGTAGTTTCAAGTCCTGTTAATCCAGTGTTCACTTTATAGATCCAGAGTGCAGGCTGACCCTTCTTTAGCTGATCAGGCTTACTGACACAGATTAATTTCCAAATATGCAATGTTTTCTTTGGTGTGCTAATAAAAGTTTAGAAGGCTCATCTAAAAATGAATGATGCATCTTGAGTACAACAAACCACACCCTGTGCAGATATTTACATACATTACATGGCAGACTGAAACTTCTTCCAACTCATTGGAGGGAAAAAAAACCCACCAACCCCTTCTCCCCTGCCCCCAAAAACCGTGACCAACCAACCAAACAAAAAAATCACACCCCACCAAGTGGAATCACCACTTCAAAATTTAGTGATAAACCCCCCACTGACTTCATTGTGACCAGATTTTCAGTTGCATGCCATGTAGAGAAATATCCCTTTAATTTGCTCCCATTAAGACATACCAAAATTAGTTTAAGTTTTCTTGCACCCACAAAGCTCTCATCCAGAACTTGTCCTAGAACTCACTTAAACTCCAGAAGTGTTTCCATGTTTTTATAAAACTCGCTACAGAAAATGCATTAACAATTCTGCATCTGTTTTGCTAATCCCTTCATGCAGACAGGAAGCTCTCCATAAAATAGCAATCAACGGTTTCTCTCTTCCCATTACAGCTGATGTGCAAAAATACTTGTTACTGTGCTATGGGAAACAGCCCCTTTCAATCCCTTTCATTTTCAATACAGTTGGTTTTTGTTCTTCTTACTATAAATCCATAATGGAAAAGAGACATGAATTCATATTGTATGGAAGGTTTTATTGATTGCTAAATTGCTGTCACTTACATCAGGTATAGCACTTTAATTCCAATCCAATAAAACTAAAAAGAAGCTGCTATTAAAGACTTGTTCCTGTAAGCCTTTCAGTTGCCAAATACACATTGTTCTGCACAACTCTCATGCTGCCAGCAAACGACAGCGTTTTAGCTGCACAGCTCACAACATATGCTTCAGTATACAGCAAAGAGTGATCTGAAAATTCATCACTTTTACCAGTTACACTTTTTTATGTTACAACCAAAACCCATTTTCTTACTTCTCTGCAATTATATATATACAGTATAAAACAAATCTCAGGGTTTGTGGTAGAAATGATTTGATCCTATACAGAAGACAACATCAAATTTTATGAAATCGAGGACAATAATTATTTTCTGAGATTAGACTATTAAACTGACATTGCAGTGTGACCCTTTTCAAAACCATGTAAAATACATCCAGCAGACCAGACCCTCCTCTTTTGCTTCACCTTATGACTCACATGGACAAATCTAATGTCACTGTGTATCCTACACAATCAGGCCTATGTGTCACAGCTGAATATCCAGGCTTCCTCTGCACTAGAGAAGCACTTCGATGCAATCTGATAATCTTGATGCACCATAAATAATACTTACAGAAGAACATGTGATGATATTCACATTACTGTCAAGTGGAAGAAAAAACTGCTGGGAAGGAAATGAACAAGTAAATAAAATGTTCAAGAATATACTTAAAAAAAAAAAATCACACTCTATCCTAGAGCCAAAAAGGAAACATATTATCCCAAATAACAGTGCACAGCCTTTAATTTATAAACAAAATCTTTACCAAGGGCACAAAAAAGAAATGTTCTGACAGACACTGCCTAAAGATAGCAGATTCCTGCAGAAGTCCAGAGAACAAACAGAGGTTCTTATGGAGACTTTCTGATCTCTCTTCAAAATGATAAAGAGTGGAATAAATGCAGTTTCCAAAGCGAAGTGCCAGTACAGAAAAGATGTGCTAGAACTGTGGGCCATAGCTAGAGCTGTAATTTCTCCTTCCTCATTCCAAACTATCAAAAGAAACAGACACTTCTTAAAAAAAAAGAAAACAAAATGAAACAAAAAAATCCTCAACAATCCCACCTCTTTTCAAGTAAGTTGTTTCTCTCTGCTCTGGTTTCCTAAAGAGGATTTCACTGTGAGGCAACAAAATTCTGTGTAACACCAATAATTCATTGATTTCTGGAATGAAGCATTAGTAGCAACATACAACATGCATAAGCCATAACCTGTATTTTTAATTGTTATATTAGTTAACATGGAAAGAACTGTAATCAAGATCCAGAAAAATTCAAATTACCACTCAAATAAAAGATGCTTAATCCAACTCATAAAAACCAAATATTCCCCTTCCTATTTTGTGAAGCTGCTTCCGACAGTAGCTGTGAACCAAAATTCAGTAATTTAAGCAGCATGGACTCCCTTGAAATGACATTGTCAAACATTCATATTATAAATACAAGACCTCCTATGCATCATAAAAAAGACAAAAATTGTCATAATATAAACAAGTCTTAATCTTACTAGCTTTTTGTAAATTACATTGCAAATAATTCATCTGTCTAACATAAATCCTAGATTTGAAAGAAGTCAAACTGGTAAAGAATAGAAGTAATTATTGTGAACTTCTTGATATCAATGCTTGATATTAATGAGGCCACAGATTTATTCCAGCATCTACCCAGTGTAACACTTGCCAATGCAACTATTAACACTGCTAGCAAAGTCACCAATAACTGAATGGCCAGATGACAACAATTTTCTCCACTGCCCTGTGAAGAGAAAGTGCTTTAGAGCAGCACAGACATCACAGATAAGCAGTAGCAAGGAGGCTTACATGTTTCCTGCTTGTTTCCTGACTATTTGTAGAGCCAATGAAAGACTTGTCCCTTCAGAAGGACAAATTATCTTTCAGTAACAGTTTATTTAAAATTCCTTCCTAAGATCACGGGAAGACAGCAACCTGTAAAATTAAGGCTTAAGAGCTTTTCCTCAAGCTCAGTTTTAAAAGTTCACTGCACTCTACTGTCATATATGCTTTAGATAAATGGGAAAAACCAACAGTTCCTTTACAAAGAAAGTCCTAACCCTGCAGTGACTGCAAACAATATCATTTGACAGTGGTTCCTGTTACAGAAGGCCCACTCTGAAATAACATAAAAGAAGATGAGTGCTTCCATTTGAAAGCTTTCCTGGGGAAAGATACACTTTGAAGATCCATTTCATTCAATAACACACCACCAGCAATGCTCAGTGGCCATGTTTATAAAGCAAACTACCTTATTACTGTGTTGCCCTGCTTGTTTCTAAATTACTCTGTAACTCTAATTTAGTATAGACTTAGCCTATGTAAAGTAAACAATATTGGTCTAAAATCTGAAAGTGTCCCCAAAGAATTTCCAGAAGATGACTTCTACGCATAAATTTGCAATTAACTTTTGAGGTCAAGCAAGGGTGTTTCAGACAACCTAGCTCATCAAAATATTTTTATAAGGATCTATTGAGTGTAAACCTAAAAAAAATAACCACCTGCACACCTATCTTTTTCATGAACTCTGCATGCTCCACAAAGTTAACAGATTCAACTGGTTTGCTGGAATCGCAACAAAAAAAGACAAAAGGAAAGAGAAATAAAATTTATTATAAAACATGTTGAAATAGCAATGACTTAACTGACTTCTTGCTCTGCTGTTCTAGGCAGAACAAAATGCAACTGAATGCTCTCAGGAAAGCCAAAACAAAATAACAGAAGTAGTATGTTGCTGCACTAAAATCGCTTTCTCTTGATAATTTCTGGTTTCCAGCTGACAGGATGGGTTTCTTCAGTCTAAAGGAAAAAAAAAAACCTTGTAAGGATTATTTTAAACATGAAACTCACCTATAATTAAGGTTTAGTTTAAAATACTACTTATGAAGTATTATGTACTCGATTTCATATGTAGCATAATAAATACCTAATCTACAATGTAATTAATTTATCCAAATTAAATTTTTTATCATTTCACTGTCTGAAATACATAGCAGTACTTGTTCTGTTCTTGTCTCTTTTTTTTTCCAAGAAGGAAAAAGATCAGATTGCCAATGGCATTTCCAAAACAACACTGTACCAAAGCACAGGAACAGGAGTAGCCAGTGACAGTCCTTCCAGGCATATCTACATCAGTATCGGTAGATGTCATTGAGTGTATTTTGCCCAACTTCAAAAAGGATAAAACATTCCTGATTCTTTATATCTGAGAGTTGCTCCAAGTCTAATTCAGTGCAAAATTCCAATGCTTAATAAAAATCCTTATACTCTTTATATTGAAGACATAAACTGATAATATGATAATATAATAATTGATATACAATAATCTACTGTCTCCTCCACTGGTAAATGAATTCAGATTTTAGAGGTAACAGTTTGAAAATAAGCTATTTATTCTAAATTCTAAAAGTTGTCAAGGCAAATAACCAATCCAGATCATATAACTAAGTACAATAAACCTTTCTTTGAAGTGCAATCCTTTTGCTGATTCCCATGTTTTTACCAGTACAACCCCACAGTTCCCCACTGGGTTCAAAACCCAAAGTACGTTATTGAATTCAGATTTCTCCAAACTTCACCACAAAGGCCTTTTGTAGAAGAGTTCACAGACCTGACACTTACTTGTACTACAGCATATAATAAGAATTAGGAATGCAGAAATTAGCTACTGTCCTCTTAATGCTAATACAGAGGTCTTTCAAACCTCAACACAATGGATTACGTAAGTCTGAACATGTCCCCTCCTGATATGTTATATTTGTCTGATTTTTTTTGATTTGATGAAAATACTTTAAAAAGACACTTTCACATACCGCAGTATCATCTTCTTTGTACACTTTTATGGTTTTATCAGCTTCAGCAGTTAGCAATCTGCTTTCTGACTGGTCAAAAACACAAGCAAATATTCCTGATTCGCTGTCCAAAGAACCCGGCTGTACAGCTGCATGTACTCTCTGGAAATTGTATCCAGTTCTCCAGTCCCAAAGATGCATAGTACCATTATCAGCTACAACAAACAAACAAACAAACTTAGTATTTTGACCAGTTAATTTCTATCTGTTTTCTAGAAAGAGTATCATGAACAACTAGTAAATACATCAGGAACACATCACACAACATTCATGCAAAACAGCTCAGCACACCCTACAAGTTTTCCTATTTTCTGCTCTTTTCCTTCTTCAGAATCTCATCCAGATTTTCATCAGATAACCCAGACAGATGATAAACTACGTCACAAGGCAATTGCAGCAAGTTGCTTTGGAAGCACAGTAAGGACTGGCATTCTGAATTTCAAGCTCTCTGTTCAGTAGCTCCACTAAAGTTGAACAAACAGGCATCATCCTACCAAAGAGATTAAGGACATTAAGGAGTCTTACATCATGCAAAGTAGGTTTGCTGTTTGCACAGGTTTTATTCCAAATCCAGTTTAAACCACTGCCAGTATTGCTGCTGCTGGCATCAACTACAGGGCATTCACAGCAATCTGAACTCTCTATTCAGAAGGATGCTCCCAAGATAATTTTTCAGTTACGAAACCAAATATGCTTCAAAAGCATTATCTAGCCAAAACAGAACTATTAAAATTTAAATTTCTCCACAGCTGCCAGCTAGACAAGAAATCCAGATGTTTCAAGAAGGGTGTTTCTACGGTAGAAAACTCCAAGATAAAATCTTTTAATTTGGCGTCACCTCCTCTGAAGGTGCTGTAGATAGCATGAAGATGTAAAGGGGAGAATTGATACTCAAATTTCAATTTTTAAAAAGTCACAACTTAAAGTCACAACATTATTAAAATGACAGTGGGTTTTTTAATGTGGAAAAGGAGAAGGTCTTTTTTAAGACTCAGCTACTACTAACATGAAAGAGTCTTACAAGGATGTTCTGAAAGTGTCTTCAAATAATAATAATAATGAAATATAAGTCCATTCCAGTATTCTGTGAAGTTCTTGTTCTTACTGTGAATGAGCTAATTGTCAACCATAGCTTTATCCAAATTTTAAAATCAAGTGGCCCTTTTACACATACTTGGAAACATAACCAGAGTAAGGTGACAATGTAATTGGCTGTTTTCCAACTCCTGCTTAGCACAGTCCCATCTTACTCCACATCCCCAGCCTACAGGACATACAGTATCAAAGGGGACCAAATGGGACCAACTGCCTTATTCTCTATCAGCTTCAAGCAAGATGTTTCTATATCCTCTATCAAGTCTCACTGCATCAATGTGCAGCTAACTCTAGAGGAGGCACTAATGATTATCAGATCATAAAGGATGGACTCTGTGGACTCTGGAACCTTGCAACAGCAGCCAGCTGAGAAGAGGAAACCTCTTCCATGCAGCACATCAGAAGTTCTTCAAATTTATTTTATTTGCATTCAGCTTAGAAACACCCAAGAAGATGAAAGTGGCCCTACTCACTATGAAATGAAATGGTGTCCTGCAGCAGGCTTACACACCTAGCTAAAGCAGAGCTCTGTGAGCATCTCTACCTAAGGACCTCCAGCCACATGTGCATGGGGGAGAGGAGAGAAATGTGTATTTCTGATTTTTACCTCCTGAGACCAGAACACCATCGGAATTTACAGCCAGTGTGTTTATAATAGCATTGTGACCAGAGAGGTTCTGAATGAAGTTTCCATCTGGGAATTTCCACTGCTTAATATTATCTGGAGAACCAGATGCAAATGTGTAACTGAAAGAAAATAAACACAGTATATTAAAGTTCAAGATAGCTGTAGTGAGAGCAAATGTCCTTCATTAAAACTACCGCTAAATGCTAGTTGCAAAATTACTTAATATTAAAACTGCTTTTCTGACATGTTTACTTCACATGAAATCAAGCAATTTTATCAAGTCATGAATTACCTATTCCTACTATTTTCTTTCAGTTTCATAGACTAAACTTTATAATATCCTATATGGCATAGGATTTAATATGCAAATAAGTATTTAAAATGCACATTAAGTTCTCTTCAGTTATTCTGACAAATTTTCAGGTATAAGGGCATCATCAGCAAAGGTAACAGGAAAAAAGAAGACAACAAACCCCAAGCATAGACTAATGGCTAGTCTTCCAAAATTACATAAGCAAGGAGAAGGCCCTGCAAAAATGTAACTAAGAAAGATAATTTCTTCCACTGAGTTACCCTAAAATAAAAATTTCCTTCATTTTAAGATGTGCAAGCAGTTACATGGTTATTTGGGTAGCACATATAAAAGCCTACATGAATAGTTTTATTACCATAATGTCCAGGCAATTTTCTGTCTATTTAAAAGATACTACAAATTAAAAAAAGTGAGTATTATGAGAAAATGCCAGAACAATTAAAAGAATAGAAACACTGAAATATAGGCTCACAGCTGCTACTGTTTGACAAGAACACTTCAAGTTTATTTTCAAAAAGGTGTAATTGATGAAGCTGAATCTAGAATTCCTTTTTGTTTTCAGAATGTAAGTAAAACCAGAGGTTTTTTCTATACTACAGCTAACAAGCTATACAAGTTTACAGGCACACATTGGAACAGAGTTCATTCATATCAAAGGTTCTGAATTTCTGGTAGAAATGATAGAATGTAATTTTAAAATATTAAAGGCACAGAAGTACTGAAGTTCTACGTGAATTCCTTGTCTCCATTGTTGTAAGGGGGATCCAAACAGGCAACTGTTGTGCATCAAAATATAGCATCTAAATTCAGAGCACTTCCAAGACCACTGGCTTCAAAGCTTCAATTCTCACAGCTTTTAGGGCCAGTTAGATTGAAATGTCTTGTGCAGTGAACCACATATTCAAAACAAAGGTCGTTCTATTAATCACTGTCTCCTTCAGCATTAATCACACACGTGCAATGGCACATTACAAAACTACTGTACTTTCTGCTCACAACCATTCAGTTACATATTTATTATTAGCCTTACAAGCCCTGTATCACTGATTTTTAAGGACTGAATGAAAGGCACACACATAAGTACCTCTGTGGGATATAAGACATTCTTAGGATTGCTAAAGTACACCAATGCCAATACTAGGGAAGCACAATCAGTGCAGTAAAATGTATCTGATAATTGATATGTACATTTTTGCATCATCCTAAGTGCATTACTTTCTCACATTATTATACTCCACCATTCTAGATCATCACTCACATTGGCTCTCCTCAGCTCTCAAAAGAACTGTGAAAGTGTAACAGAATGAGGAAAACTTACTGTCTTGGATGTAGCACTACTGCTCTTACAGATTTCTTGTGATTTGTTAAAGTAACACGAGTTTTTCCTGCCACCAAGTCCCAGAGCCGTATGGTAGTATCATGACTGCCTACAATGAAAAGAAAATTTTAAAAAAAATAGCAGAAACCATCGCCTTGACTTTGTCATAATCATTACTTTGCTAAGGCAGCCAAAATAATGTGAGACAAAAATATTGCACGAATGCCAGCTCAGATGAAGAGGATGCTGGATTGCAAGAGTCTTTTCACTCAGTTTGAAATCCAAGAACTAAGAAGTTACACTGCAAAGCTAGATTTTGACATAATGGAAAAGAAGATGAACACTTAACCACAGTACTGGACACTCCTTAACTGAATTGGGGAGAACTGAAATATCACAGAAAATCCAAGTCTCAATACATATTACAACACAAATGTTAACACCAGAAAAAAAGGAAGTGCAGAAAAGCATTCAAACAATGCACAGCCATATTTGCTTAAACAGACCATCAACAGTATGTAATAACCACTGCATGGCCCATTTTCAACAGAAACTAGTAAGAGATATTGAGCAAACTCTCCAAGATAACATTATGAACATCACACAATTACTGAACAAACACATTCATCATTAGGTTTTTCAATCATGTTACTCTACTGTACCTGTAATAATTTGTGGTTCTGCAGCTTGGCACTTCACAGTTGCTACTGCATTTGTGTGTCCTGACAGTGTGTGCACACTGGCTTTTGTCCTTACATCCCAAATCTATGAATTCACAGCAAATATGTGAGAGGTCAGTAACAGGTGCTTATTCAATGTATTTTAGGCACTGTCATTGATTACACAATTTTCTTGCCATAGTCCTACAGATTAAAAAATGGTATTTAGGTGGTATTTTTCAACCAACCATTCATCACATAAGTGCCTCAGCTGGCAAATTTCAAGGAGAGCAGGAACCTGCAAGTGAACTTCTACGCATATGAATAATTTAAGTCACCATAGTCCCATAACACCTTCTAAATATTAAGCAATCCTACATATATTATGTAATCTACCTACTAAATTAAGAAATAAAACATCCTGAAGTGACATGACGTGTTTGTATTTGGGCTTCAATTTTATCAACAATGTAAGATCAAGCTAACTCAAATCATCTTAGTATTTAATCTAGATTGATGTTAACTTTTGCTAAGTGCTCTTTTCTACAAATGGAAGATACTGAAATACACGTATCAGGATGTTAAAACACAACAATGCTGTACTTACTCGTGCTGTTGAATCTCTGCTACATGTCACCAGCACATCTATTGTTGGATGCAAGTCTAAGCCATAGACAGCACTTAGATGACCATGGTAATGTCTGATAACCTAGATGAATAAAAACCGCACAAACTAAGAATTGAAAGAATATTCTAAATGCCTTGGTTTCCGTATTTGCTACCACCAATTCCTTCAATTCAAGAAAGCACATCTTACCTTATTGTATTCAAGATCCCAGCATTTCACTTGCTTGTCTTCTCCACAAGAAAAAAGGTATGGACTTCTTGCACTTACTATCACCCCTCGTACAGTACTGATGTGTCCCGTCAAAGACAATTTCAGTTTGCCACTAGCAAGGTCCCAAATCTGCACCAAAACAGGTATTTTAAGGTAGACAGGAAAAAGCTACACAGTGAGTCTGGGTAAACAGCCCAGATGTAACTGATCCTGTTGCACTGTAAGTTAAAAATACAGTCATATAAACATTTGCTCTCCAGATAAAACCATGTAATAAATGAAATCTCAAAAAAAGAACTAGTGCTATGACAAGGTAATAAAAGAAAAAATGTTCTGCAGTTCATTATGCTGCAAACAGTAAACAGGAAATTGTTTCCAAGGGCTGGAGACATTTTTAAATAAACAGAGAACAAAAAAACCCCATCCCCTAAAAACTTTATCAGTCATTTCTTCCAACCTCTTACCTTTATGGTTCTGTCAGCAGAGCCAGTAACAAACCACTGATTTCCTGGTTCTACTGCAATACATCTCACCCAGCCCAGGTGACCACTGATGACCTTCAGAAAGAACCAAAAAATTTTATAAATCAGAAATAATACATGTACACCTTTTAATGTAATTTTCCTTCTCCAACACTGAAATTTGCTAGTATTTACCAAGAAAAGTCAAATGTGAAATCAGATCTGAAGACAGCTTGATTTCTACTTCAGTGAAACAAAGAGAAAACTAGAAATTTACATACACCAGACTTGGGGAACTTGCAATAAGTAAAGATCCTGCTTCTATAAGCAACTTGCCCACATCCTTTGAGAGTCCAAAACACTGTGGCTCAAGACTTGAAGCTTTGCAGAGAAAGACTGTATTTGAACACCAATTCCTTATGCTGCTGTACAGTGCTCATACAAGGAACAATTCTAAAAATATTGGCTATTAAATTAATTTCTATATAATAACCTCTTAAAGCACACCATCACCTTCTTTTCCCCAAAACAGGGGTAATATGAGAGTCGGACACTTTCCAGCAATAAAATAATGGAGACTGATCTTACCAGAAATACTCTGCCAATACATGTTTTGCTTTCAGCAGCCTTTCTGTTTCTCTAAATTCTCCAAAGTCAGACAGCTAAAATCAAACCCCGGAACTGGTTTCATTGGATGTCATGTTTCATGTACTGTCATACAGCTCATTTCAAAAACACAACAAAGCTTCTTAGACAGAAATACTTTGGAAAGCTAAAGTGGACTTTTCTGATCACATGAGACCACAGACACAAGATTTTACTATAACTACCTAGATTTCTTCCTGAAACAGGAATAGAAATGGGCTTTTCTGGGGAGAAATCTAAGAACAAATTCATTTGACCTATTTTGAGTTCACATCTTTCAAAACTTCAAACCAAGCTTATGAAAACCAGTTAAAATGTAAATCTAAAGCAACAGATAGATGAAACTCACATTTGGTGTTCCAGCTATGCTTCTATTTCCAAGCTGTCTGAACAAGCTTTTGCCTTGTTGAGCAAGGATTTTGACAACAAACCTTCACTAAAACTGTTTATATGTAAAAATAGTCTAATGACTTGAATTGTTATTCACAGTATTTCTCTGAAAAGAAAGTGCTCCTAACAAGAAGGCATTTTCAAATTTTCATGTGTTTACCATAAATCTCTCATGGATTTATTTTGGTGCCATTTCTTTCAAGTGGCATTTATCTTAATTTTTACAGAAAACACATTCAAATACTGCTGTATTTAGAAAACCTATATACTCCTTGGACCTCAAGTGGTTTTCAAAAAATTGCTTTAAAGATTAGCCTTCAGATTTCTGACTAATACAGCAAACCTCCTAACAAATTTATCCTAACAGCTACAAGAGTAAAAAAAGGTTCAAAGAAAGAGAGTGCATATACAACTTAGTTGTGACCACTTTTCGATCACATTTTTGAATCATACTTGATTACATTTTTGTGAATGAGAACAAAAATTATGTTTTAAGGTCTTACATAAAATACGTTTACTTTTATATGCATGTTCATGTCATATCATTTCTAACTTACTCTGTACAGTTTCCAAGGCGGATGCCACTGAGGTTTGGGCATGGTTGGAGCCTTCTTTGGCATTAACGCAGAATTTTTGTTTCCACCAGCTTCCACCATAGCCTGTAAGTTAACAGAAGGGTTATTCTTCTGGTTTGTAACTTACCTCGTTGCCCAAAGCCTTCTTATTCTGCCTTCTCAACACTGATTAAATTTAGTCAATCAGGAGATCTCCACACAACACACACGGCTCCAGAAGCAATCTGGTCAACACCATGTACTTTTCATATCAGGTGTGCAACGGACTCACCACAGACATCCCAGGAGGTTGTGAACGCTCAGATATCCCAGCATGCCTGTAAATGTCACCCACACCAGCAGCTGTCCGATTTGCATCCAGCCTAGGGTGAATGAAAATGCTTGATGAATTGCAATCAACTTCCCCCTGCTATGTGATAAAGTATCACAGGGCTGCATACAGCTGAGTGTCGTACACCTCTCGGGATGGAGAATCCACAACCTCTCTTAGCACCCTGTCCAGAGCTTGACCACCCCAAGGTACAGATACCCACCAAGTTTCACCTTTTTCTCTTCTACCTAAACAAAATTTCCCTTGTTCCAACTTCCACCCACTGCCTCTCACGACAATACCAAAAAGAAAGCGTACAGAAAAATGATGCCTGTCCACAGTAAAAGCAGTTTCTTTACAAATATTTTCATTACTCCAAGTAGCTCTTATCCCAGCTTCTGTGATTTGCCTTGGAATTCCCATAGATAACAACAGTGTCAATGAGGAAACACAGCAATACCTGGACTGGGAAGCAGGAAGTGCTACAGCTAAGGACTGTGCTGCAGATTCACTTGGCATCCTCTGGACCTTAGTATCTGCTGTCAAAGCCACACCTTGAGAAAAAACAACACATCAGAAATAAAGACAACCCTTTTAAACAGGAACTCAAAAGTGTATTATACTAACATGTATATACACATGTACCTGCAAACAAGAGCCTGACACACCTGTAATATTAAGTCTCATCCGTCAATAACATTTTCACACCCAATTCAAATCTACTGAAATCTTTGTTTTGGCCCAAATCCTTTCCATCTTGATCCACTACATATGTGAGCAGAAAATTTCTAGAGTATAAAATAGTAAGTTTGGATCAGTGGAAACAAGAAAAAAAAAAGCCTAATTAGGAGCAGCATCCGTCTTTTTATCCAGCTTCAACTGCTACGGAAATGCAAACATTACAGAAATAAACGTGATCTTGTGAAGCATTTGCTAACTTAGGCCCTTTAGTACAATTTATAATCCAACCCTATGTGGTGGTTGGCATCACACAGTGGTGCCAGAACTACAAAAGGCTTAATCCTACTGAAGTGAGAATTTCAGGCTACATCTTCAGATTTTTAACTTTATCTCAAGAACAGCAAATCTTTTCTTAAAAATAAATTAAAAACTCTTTGTAAAGTATAGTTTTGGTGCAGACTAGTGAATTTAACTCATTGCTTTATTTCTCTTCCTAACAAAACTTCTGTCAGTAGACAACAAACTCAGTATTTGGGCAAAATATTCAGGTTAAAACAAGAAACAGCAAAGAAAGAAATCTGATTTTTAATCCTGATATATATGATTCTATTAAAAGAACACTAAACGTGATGAAACCACTGTGAGAAATACTCAGTTACAAGCAACTATGCCCAGTTTTTTAATGATTGAGGGTCCACTGAACACTCACATTTGTTAACTTATAAACCAAGACAACAGATTTTCCACTATACTCACAAGAAACTTAAGTACAATGGAAGATCAACAGCTAAAACAAAGCTCTTACAAGAATAGAGCAGGATTGATCAGTAACAGTGGCAATTAGCAATGGCCAGTGTAACAATACAGAAACATAACCCTTACAAGCATGGACAAAACCAAATGACACTAAAATTATTAAACCATTAAGTCTCTTCCCCAGAGCAACATGGTGAAACCTTTCTGCTCCGGTGACGAAAAGCAGGCTACATTCCACTACCATCAAGTATGGATTCACAACAAGAGAAAGCCTGCTCCTGCTAGGATGAAGAATGTCTTGTTCATACAGGAAACCAAAAAATTCATGCAAACACCTGCAAAATTTTACTTACCAGGCCCAGATGGGTATGGGTGTGTACCAGTTACAACATACTCAAGTTCTTGTCCTAAAGAACAAGAAAATGTTATATTAATAATTACATTTTATACTGCACTGCAAATAATGCACTCAAACAGCAAATAGAGGAAAACAGAGCAGGTCATACATAGCAGAAACCAGTAACCACTTCCAATATACTTAGACATTTCTTTTTCATTGATTTAATTTGTTCTGGTTATCTCCATTTTAGAAAACTCAATTGTGAAAAATAATTAATTTGAATGGTGAAGCTACCTGTTGTCAAGAAGACTCAAGCGAAAAACCTTCATACTGCGTTTGAAGCAGATATCATGGAAAAGGATTCAAGTATACAAAGAGCACGGATGTCTGAAATGTAAGCTAGTCAACTGGTTGTCTGTGTGGTCAGAATTGAAAAAGGTTCTTTCCTTCTTAAGAGATTTTTCACTCTCTCTCAACATATTTCACTTTCACAATACTTCCAAATACAGTACCTTGGGCAAAATCTCAATATCAACTATCTCAACTATAATAAAGCAGGATTTTTAGAAGAGAAATTTCCATATGGGACCTACCTAATACATACACGTTTTATACATCGCGAAACACAGACTGAAAAAAAACCCCACAGATTTGAAATAAAGTGTTTTCTGGTTTAAGTTTTCACAGCTGAAAAGACTGTAAATATACTATGAAACAAAATTAAAAGAACAAAAAAGCCACCCCAAACAAACACCAATACACAAAATGCAAAAGCAAACAAAAGTCAACAAAAGAGCATGTCCTTGATCATCATGAACTTGCAAAAAGAAGAAATACATTATTCATCTCTAACACCTACGTGCAGCACACACTAATGTTACCAAAAACTACTCTTTCTACCAATTAATCACTATTAAAAAATCCACAGCACCCAATAACTCCTTTGTTAAAAACAAGCTTTCCCCTTGTTCTGAAGTGATTCAGAACAATCTGCTGTGGACCCTAGCAAAAAAAATTCCAATCAAAAAAGGTTTTTTTATTTCTGTGTTTATCTCCAGTGGACTAACACAGGACTGCATTCTTTAGATTTTACATCAGTGAGACTGTCACAAAAGAAAGGACAAATATACCACTAAGAGCAAACTAACCTTGATTTCCAGAATACTGTTTGTGTCCATAGGGATCCCCAGTGTTGGGGCCTCCTTTCTCCCTCAGGTTCTCTTTGAGAGTGGGCATGTGTAGCACTGAGCCGTACTCTGTGCGCAGCTTGACTGCCATTTTCACCTTGTGACTGTGGGAAGAGTAAAGCACAATCCTCATTAAACCCCAGCCTCTGAACTGTTATGAAGTTTTCAAATATCTTAGAGAGGATGTCATAAAACTTACTTTACAACTCTAATATTTCTCTCCCCTCAAAATTACACTGTTAACAGTATGGAAACATCTGAATTTCTGACTCGGGTGGAGCAATCATTAACAGAGTTTAAAATTTCACTGAGTGCAGCAGCACTTACCTTTCTTCATCCAATGGGATAGGCTTGGCATTATCAGCTACAAACATGTCATGGGTTCTCTTCAAAGACCTGAACACAAGTGTGTGCACAGAATGCTTTTGGACTTCCTAAAACAAAGAAAAGAGCATTTAAATACATTTGAACAGATTTAAATGAAAAACTGAAAACTGAAACATAAATTGAACTGAGCAGCAATTTCAAATCTCAGTTCTGTCATATGACATGCAACCAATCAGTTCAAAGAAGACACTAATCTTCTTGGAAATTAAAAAATTCAGTTTATCTGTTTATTGTTTTACAGTGTTTATTCAAAACGATATTCTATTCCTTGGAAACTTACAAGACTTTGAAAAGCAAGCCAAAAACTTTGATCGAACTTTCTGCACTGGTATTTATATGACAAATCCATGAATAGAAAAGCTTTTGTCTCACATCCTTTCCAGTTCTGTTTTTATATTTAGGCAACAAAGTAATCAATTCTGAAAAAAAAACCCTGCAAATTTTCCTCCACTACCACCATAAAAATAACATGGGCAATCATGGATTTCTGTACCACTTCGTGTTAACATGGTTCATCACCACTCAACAACAGCAGCTGTTGACACCACAAACAGAGGAGTAGGTAACACCACATCTCCCCAGCAGGGAAGAAACTTCTGCACGTTATTTTTGACAGATGCTTTTCTGTAAAAAGCCAGCTCATAGTGCTGCATGGGGCAGCAGTCGTTGCACCTTCTTCTATAATCCTGACAGCCCCACATCCTTTTAGAAGTGCATGATATTCATCCCACAGTAACGATTCTACAGCCTATAAAACCAGTAGCCTTCTTCACAGCTGTATTCCCAAGCCCTCACAAAAAAACCCCAAAACCTGAGGTTTCCTTTATGGGCTAACAGATTCAGCAGCTCTCTGGTGGTTGAGCATCACAGCATCGCTTCCCTACAATCACAGAATATGCTGAGCTGGAAGGGACCCACAAGGATCATTGAGTCCAACCCCTGGCCCCGCACAGGACACCCCAAAAGTCACACCAGGTGCCTGAGAGCATTGTCCAAACGCTCTTGAACTCTGTCAGGCTGGTGCTCTGACCACGTCCCTGAGGAGCCTGTTCCAATGTTCAACCACTCTCTGGGCGAAGAGACTTTTCCTAACATCCAACCTAAACCTCCCCTGACACAGCTTCAGGCCATTCCCTCGGGTCCTGTCACCGGTCACCACAGAGATCAGATCAGATCAGTGCCTGCTCCTCTGCTTCCCCCTCATGAGGAACTTGTAAACTGAAATGAGGTTTCTCTTCACTCTCTTCTCCAGGCTAAACATGGCAAGTGACCCCAGCCACTCTTCATAAAGCTTCTCCTCCAGACCATTCATATTCATCTCATTTAGACCTTAATTTTACGTTGTGGTACCGAAAACATCACCCAGCACTGGAGATGAGGCTGTCCCAGTGCAGAGCAGAGCGGGACAATCCGCTCCCTTGCCCGGCTGGCGATGCTGTGCCTGCTGCCCCCCAGCACCAATTCCGCACACGGCACAAGTCTGGCAAAGCAAACCCGCTGCCCGCTGCTCACTCCCGCCCCAGACACGCACAGGCATCGGCCCGCACCCTCTGCGTCCTGCGCGCACCCCACTGTTCCCGGGCCGGGCCGGACCGGGCGGGGGCTGCGCAGATGGAAGGGCCGCCACGGTCCATCCCCACAGCGGCCTTTCCCACCCAGGGGATAGCGAGGGTGGCGGCTGCGGGGCGGCGCTTCTCCCGACCCGCCCCACTAACCCGGCCCCGCTCCCTGGTCTCGCCCGGGGAACCTCAAGGACGCGACAGAGCGAACGTGTGGGACCGCTCCCCCCGTCCCTCACCTCCGCCATGGCGCCACCGAACTCCTCCCACCGCGGCCGCTATGGAGCCACTTCCGGCGCCTTCCACCGCCGCACCGGAAGTGACGCGTGAAAGAGGGAAATGAAGACACACTATAAGGGAGGGGCGGGGCTTATGGCAACCCGTCCCCGCGGGGTACTGGGGTTCGCGAGTTCGAATCCCGCTGGCGCTGCCGGGGCAGGCGGTGCGAGTGACTTCATCAATGTGTATAAATACCTAAGTGGGGGTGACAAGAGGGTGGAGTCACGCTCTGGTCGGTGGTGCCCAGCAATAGGACAAGAGGCAGAAGCTGATGCACAGGAAGTTCCACCTGAACATGAGGAAGAACTTCACTGTGCTCATGATCGTGCACCAGCTCAAGTTGCCCAGAGAGGTTGCGGAGTCTCCCCCACTGGAGATACTCAAGAACACAACCCGGCACACAACCCTGTGCCAGGTGTTTTGGGATGGCCCTGCTTGGTCCGGGGGGGGGTGGGACGCGATGACCCCACTGTGGCGGCTCCCAGGCGGAGCCGTCCTGCGGGCCCGTGGCTGCGGTGTCCCGGCGGCGGCGGGGCCGGGCAGCGCCCGGGAGAGGGCGGTGTCCGGCTGCGGGAGAGGCCCGGCGCTGCCCCGCCGCCGGCTCGCAGCTGCCTCNTCGCAGCTGCCTCCTCACAGCGACGGCCTGAACGTGCTCCCGTCCGTCCGTCCGTTCGAGTTCCGAAGTTCTCGGCCTTTGCAACTGCTTTGGGTCGTGCAGCTGCAGGTTTCAAGTATTGCTTTCCTCGTGAGTTCTCAAGGATAAAGCCGCACAGTTTGGAACCACGGTGGTTTTGGATGTTAGGCATTATAGCTGATCTTTTGGGAGGAGTGTCTTGAGTTTGGGTTCAGGGGTCCTCATTTGAGTGGAGAGTGAAGCATGTGAACGAGCTGGCAACCCCTGCATCTCATGGCAAAGTGTTGGTTGTGGAAGGGCAGAAGTTGTAATTCTCTTCCAAATGTACCCTGGTACTCCACCTGATATTTCACTTCCCTTCATAAGCAGAATAACCAAACGCATCTGTGCAAATTTCAAATAGGCACCTAATTTCTCCAGATACACTTATCTGTTCTTAATTCCAGGAAGTCTTGTCCTCCTGAGCAGTAGCTGGGATTTGGCAAGCTCATCTTTTGCAGGCACTCCACCATGCTGTTCTTCTTTACTACTGAACCAGCCACTTACTCTGTCTGTCTGCCTGCATGCCTGAGCTGTGAACACTCTACAAACCGATGTGGGCTAGAAGTAATTCAGTGCAACATAGTTGGTTCAAACCTGTCATCTTTATTAGCTACAGGACGGTGTTAGCCTGGGGTTAAGTTCTGGTACACGACTTGCCAGCTCGACATAAAGATCATGTCTTTTCTGCAGTTGGTGGGTCATTTCTTGTGGCTGCACTGATGATTTATATTTAGTAATTTAGGATACACTGACGGAAATGTGCTCCAGGTGGTTTTGACCCCCAGCTCCCGGTCTAGGTGGAGGTGGGGAAGAGATGCCAATTGTCACTAACAGTGGAGAACTATTGCCAGCTCAGTTTCAAGCCAAGGTAGCCAGGTTTCCCATTTAACACGTCAACCTATTTTGGTAGTGCCTCTGGTGAGGCTGGCGATCCCTCCGGATTTCAGAGCTTCCCGTAAAGGCCAGCACAGCCCCTGGAGGAGGGGGAGCAGAGTCTGTCCTTGCTTAAAGTGCAACCTAGAGTGCAAACTCCGCAGGGCAGTGTGTCAAAATGGGGCAAGTTTCTCATGTTCCTCTTGGGCTAATGAGGTTAGATTGAAGATACACAACATTTGAAAAGAAACTTGGGGAGGGCTAGGGATTTGGAACAGGTTTGCCTTTCTTTTTTAAGGTTACACACAGAGTAGCATGTGCCTGCTTGATCCCTCAGTTGACTGGTGGATTTGATGTGTGGAAATGGTTTAAAGGCTAGTCTCTGGCAGCTTACAGAGTTGTTTCCTTCCTCTTGTCTGTTGAAAGAAATCAGACTTATTTCCACTGCCGTTTAAAGGGAAACCAAATTTGAAATACGCACTCTGGTAGCAAAATAAAAAAAAATCCATTTATGTTTAGCAAGAAAACTTGTCTGTGCTTTTTATTACTGTTATTAGTAGCATTGACATGTCCCTGCAGTTGCTGTAGTTGTTCTCATTTTTTTTACAAGTAAACATTTCCCTCAGAAATTTGTAATCTGAACTTGTTTCCTGGTATCCTTGTAATGCTTTAGAAACTCAGAGGACAAATTAATCTTTTTGGAGATTTCAGAATCTAGTTAGAGAACAAATTTAATCTTTTTTTTTTCTAGAAGGTTTAGTCTACAGTGAAATTTAGTCCTGGAACATCAATAAATCATGTCAGTAATTTTAATAAGAATACGCACTTCATTAATTTTCTTTGTTATATGTGGTTTCTTGATGTGTTCTTGCACATCAGCTACAGCTGCAATGCTGGAAAAAGCAAACTATGTATTTTTTAATGGGCGCTGTTCCATAGAGGGTGACTAGTAAGTTGGATGGACTTTTAGTGTTGTATTAAAGCCAAAGTGAATAGGCACACTCATTAATGTCTTAGAATTTGCTTGCTCCCAGAATACGGAGATAGCATTAATTATCATTTACAAGAAACCTTTGAAGTAATATTTGCTACCAGTAAAAGCAGATAAGAAAAATGGATGTTCATCTCAGCAGAGATGAACATTTAAGTTTGCAATATTCTTTTCATAGGATGACACTATTGCAACACTAGTTGTTTAAAAGGACATTTCTAAATCAACAGCTATTTTTAAATTTAAACACTACAGCTCAATGTAAGCCAAGAAGGTTCTGTTCCCCAAGACCTCTTCGGGGGATACATCCAGCTCTGAAGCGCCATGATCCGGTGACCGCGACTCGCCTGGGGACGGGGGGTTTGTGTAAAGAGGGTTGCATCACTGGCTGGCACAACAAACACCAAGGCAGCGAGCAAATAGTCATTCCCCAAAACACACATACGCCTCTGCCAGTAAGTGCCTTTTTAGTACAAAAATACTGTACAGAGAGGTGTCCTGGAACACCAACAGGTCCATGGTGTATTATTGCAGTTTCTAGCAGGTAGGTTGTGGTATCACCACTACCACGTTAACTCTGGGAGCACCTCTCATTAACCACATGAGTTGGAGGAGGGAGTATGAAGGAAAAAAGATAGGTGGTTCTGTTTTGAAGAGAAAGCTTCTTTGATATCATTTGTAGAAGAAATTTAAGTCATAGTTCTAGTTCTTCATAAGGCTTTATTCAATCCTTATAAAGTGTTAGCCTGACTGTAATGGTTGCAAGCATGAGAGTAAAATCACATCTCATAACCAAGATGGTAATGGAGGTTAACTTCTGCTGCCAAAATGCTTTTCTGTATGTGTGTATGTTTGCCAGGCTAGAACTCTCTGTATGCCATTCCAAATTTGGACTGTTTTTGCTGATAAAAGTCTCCAGGCACAACCTCTGCAGTGCAGACAAGGCCCTTGCTTACCAGGTGGACAGTCACACGATCCCCGCCCTGGGGCATCTGGTCATTTGGCACGTAGCCGCCAACCTGCTGTGGTGTTTCGTACACGTGTTGCTCATGGAGAATCCTCAGGGAGACACAACCACCCAACTCTCCTGGGGAAGCCAATGAAAAGTTCTGGAGCTGGGAGGGTCAGAGGCTGAGTTTCAAAGGGGAAATCCCATCTGAAAGCATAATAAGCCTATGGGGTTCCCAGGCTGGGACTCTGCAGCTGGCTTGAGGGCTCCCGTGCCAACCCTCGTCATCCAGTCTCCAATCGCCTCTGCACAGACACAACTGGGGCTCTTCACCAGGAGCTAAAGAGGGCTTAATGCCTGAAGGAGGACACCTTCAGAACATGCAGATGGTTTCAAAACAGATTTAGCACAAATATCATATATTTAATTAAGATTTGTATGAGCTGAGCCAGGATAATTTGAGTTTCTAGCTTGGGACTAGTGAGACCTGGTTTTAGTTCCACTGTACCACAAGCTACTCGTAAGCCCTGGGCAAAGGTTCAAGATGACCATGTCCCTTCCATGTATGTAAGATGAGGGTGGCTGAACTTCCCTTAGAGGTACATGAAGGGAAAACAGTATTAAAAGTTTGGAGATTCCCAGAATAAATGATAACATCTTGGCTAGCATCCTTAAGTGGAAATAACTTGTTAATGACGTCAGTTTTGGCCTTAGACAGATTTCTTTAATATCTGTAGGGAGAAGTTTGTGTTCTTTCAAATCGAATAGTGTTGGTGATGTCCTCATGCAGGAGATCAAATTCAGTGGAGTTTTAGCTCCTTGAGCCATGGCTGCTTTTGGTCCAAACTGTTTAATAATTAAACCAGTCAGGTTAAACAGTTTTCATATTTTGTGAATCTCCATAGTTAACTAGAATTCTGACAACAGCACGAATACAGGAAAAGGCCTAAAACAAGCAATTTTAGCTGTTCTTGTCTTTGCTTCCCATAAAATCCGCCCCTCCATCAAGTTAGTCTTTGAAATGGAAGCTCAGACCACAGTTTGCATCCCTTCATGGGTTCAGATATCTCTATGAATGACTTCAGAAAAGTGTTCTGGTTCTCACTTGGCACACTTAATCTAATTCAGTACATTATGGTCATTTATAATGCCTGAGAAAATCACAGGTTATAAACACACTGAAATGTTAAAACTCTGCTAATATGACAGCAGTGATATGCAACCTTTTATAAAACATTAGAAAGCATGTTTGAGTATTCTACTATGATTTCAAGTAACTTCATGCTGTATTCTCCTAAAAGTTTATTATAAATATTTAAATAATGTTTGAAATATGTAAGTTTTGTATTAAAAAAGGAAGCCAGCAAATTAATATGTAAAATTGAATTATTTTAGTCCATTTGCAATTCCCCAAGGCTATATTAATAATGTTGGCTTATGCTTACAGTATTCATCTGATCTTTAATAAGTCAACACGTTGCTTTTATTCAAAATTATTAATGTAATGAATATAACATACTTTTTTTTCCTTTTATGAAAAAAGACCCAAAGATTTGCATACCTATCAGGCACCATCAAACTATTTAGAAAAATGCAGCAATCTGTATGATGCGAGTTGTCTTCACATTTAATACAACATTTCTGAAACATTCACATTTTCAGCAGAGAGAAAAAAAAAGGGCCATCACAACATGACATCTAATGATTTATTTTTCCTTTGGCTATTCACCATTCCAGCTGTTTTAAAATACTTGTGATTTTTGAGACAATGGCAACCTTGTGTAATCTGAGCAGGAGGTACTTTTAAGGATCTGAACACGTATTTGATGCCAGCATCAACAGAGGTCTCTGGGACATATAGATAAGAGTTGTCCAGAGGAATTGCTCAACAGATGTATTCAGGCACAGAGTGAAGAGAAAGGTTGAATATTAACAGAGAAACTCTGATTGCTCAGAAGGGCTGATCCTATCACTTTGAAGCTGGAAATTAGTGCTGCTGCCTATATATAAAGAGACAGAGGAGACCTGTCCCTGTCAGAGCTGATGGTGAGAGAAGATCACGGAGCTGCTCCAGCAAGCCAGCACCATGAAACTGCTCCTGCTGTTCCTGCTCTGTGTTTCCTCCGTTCAAGCCCAGGGCTCTCTTGACTATGACGAAGAGGTTGTAATACTGATACTGATTAATCATTAGTCATTAATAATTAATTTAATTTAATTTAATTGCATGCATGACTTACTCAGCTCATGTGAGTTAGCTAAATGAGAAGTTATGGGAAAAGATAGTCCAGTGCATATTCTTTTTCCGCTTGAATTGTTAAAAAAATTAACTTTTTATATGTAACTCCACAATGGTTATTTTCTGAGTTTGGAGATATTTTCTTCCTATTTCTTTTTCTGTAGGGAATGAAGCATGTTTGATGGTAAGATTAGTTATTTAGCTGAATTTATTTAAGGATACTCATTTAGCAATGTTGACATACAATATTACAGACAATTTGTATTAGGTATAAAGGAGTTGAAATGGGTAATTAATCATGTCCTGTCTCAAAGACAGTAAAAACTTTTCTGCAGAGTCAGTAGACATTAAAAAACCCAAAACCAAACAAACTACCGGTTCATACAGCTTAACATTGGAAATTAAGAGGTAACAATTGCTAAACAAAAGGAAAAGCAATGAGAATCAATATGAAATAATGGTTTAATCTATATTTATTTTTGTTTAAATAAAATATTTTAGTGGGAAACACAATTTAGAATTTTGGTACACTTTTTTATAGTCTGAAAATCCCTGTAAAAATTAAATAGGTCTGGATAATCAGACTTTCTGAGAATCTAAGCGCTTGTGTCTGCACATTGACTATTGATAACACTAATGTGTTTAATCATTTTCAGCAATTCTGTGTTTTGTATGCTGCTTATTTTTGGAACTACCTGAAGCCTCTGATGCTGGATCCTTACAAGTGTTTATTGTTTGTAGCTGAGTGGGATTGGAAACGGCCGTAGGTTTTGATTCAGTAGCTCAAACAACTATTAATTCAAATGGTTTTATTTGAAAAAATGCTTAGGGACCAGGCCTGTTTTCCTTGCTCAGCCTCTTAGGCTTTGCTGTTTCTGGCAGATATGTATGCATCAGAGAGAGCTCTAAAAACCTGCTCTGAGAGATGTAATTAAATGCTTTTCCTAATTTCACCAGTTAACAGCTGGTTTGTGGCCTGAGACCTGATGATGTGTTTGACTGTGGCCTGATTTTCTGAGACCTTACAAATATTCCTGTAGCCGAATAAAAAACTGGGACACTGAGAATGTGCTGCTGAATATGCTTCTTAGGCCCAAGGATGTCTAATTACCTTTTTTTTATAGCCTACCACTTCAAGTTTCATGGTGCTCAGTGGCTCTGAACTATGTAAGATTTTTTTCCTTGGTCAAAATTGGCTGCTGAAATATTGTTTTACTTAGGTTTGAAGACTTTTTAGTTTATCTATGTCTAGGTATGGAGAGTGTGATTAGTCTTACAAGGGAGGGGATAGCAATGACTTTTACATAATGTCAGTATGGTATTTCCATTTTGGCTTTTTTCATTCCATTCCATTCCGTGGTTTTCATCGCTGTTTAAAACACTAAAGAGTGCTGAATGGGTGCCTCCACCCTGTGCACCCCGTTTTGTAATAGCAGTCCCAGATTCAGAGAGTTTCGTCTCCCCTTGGCTATGCAGGATGAGAGCCCTGTGGTTGACGTTCGGGGCCACCGACCTGTGGACAAAAGGCGCGAAATGGCGCCCACGCTCCGACCTGTGGCACCTCCCATCAGCGGGGCCGGATACCGGCCCCGGCCCCCGAAGCGGGGCAAGACGGGGGACAAGAAAGAACGGATCGTCTATCCTGATGCGGGGGGCTGCAAGCATGCGCTGGAGGAGCTGGTAGGTGTCCGGCTGCTGAGACAGCTGGTGACGTACTGTCCTTTTCTTCTGGTACACCCAACACAAGGGTTTCTCCTCGCCAAATAAAGGATGGTCGTGCATTTAAAGCAGTCCAGCTTTTCTTCACTTTGCTTGGGTTTGCTAGGACTGCATTCGGAAAGGTAATGTGTCAGAGTCCATGGGATTTGCGGCAGAGTCAGCCTGCAGCAAAGATGGGGAGATGAGAGTTGAACTGTAAACCAGGAAAGGGAGTATCTGTGGGTTAGCCTGTGCCTTCCGCCTGGCTTTGCACAGCTCACTACTGAGGACAGGAAAAACCTCTGCAGAAGTGCTGGATTCAGTTTCAGATAATCTTAAGGAACTCTAGGGACCAAAAAAATCCCAAGCTCCCATGTCTTTCTTAATATTAGTTTCAAAATGTAATTCTAGTCTACCCTCAGTCGCTGCTGCAGCTCTTATGGGAGAGCATACAAGCACGCTGACATCCAGCACACCCTTGCTGCCTCGCAGCCGTCTAGCACACTGTCCCTGCTGTGATCCCTGCTGGAAAATGCAAGCTGTAACAATGCTGAGAGGCATCTTAGTGCCTGAGCACAAGTTTGAGTGTGGAAGTTGCCAACAAACGAAGTCTGTTAAAGCTTAATGAATACATGGTTGTGGGAGAGCCCCATGCTGCCTGAGGATTTGGATTCTCACAGGATTTCAGCATTTCCCATCTCTTTTTAAAACTGTCCCTGATGGTGCAGCACTTGTAGAAGCAATGGTCCTCAACTTCTTGAGGTGATAATTTTAAAATTAATCATATTATGATCTCATGAGAGATAAATACAACAGAGTGAATGAATGTGGATGATTCTCTTCACATTGAGGAAAGAGGGTAGGTATAAACATGCACAGGCACCAGGTAGTTCCCAACAGCCTTTAATCATAGTTCAGGTGGCTTAACACAGTGAATATTTAACAGTGCAGAAAAATGAAAATCAGATAGGGGACCAAAAAAGTGTGAAGAGAAATGGCTTTTTCCGAAAGCTTAATTCAAAAAAGTCTTCCTGAGGGACTCAGGTTCCTTCCCAACCTTCAGAGTACAGCTTCTTTGTAGAACTGAAATGTCTTGATTGCTTATCTAGATGCTTAAATATCTGTTCTCCCATTACAAACCCTTCCCTGTGTTCAAAGGTATGGTTGTTCACTGATGGGACTAGAACTTCTTTACTTTTATTTACAGCCCTTTTTGCTTCTTTTAAGGGAGTGCTGTGTCCAACTGGATGTGAGCTGAGAACTACACTGTTAAAACAGGAAAAAACTGTGAAAGCAGTTGTTCATGATCTAAAAGATAAAGTGAACACACTGTCGGAGAGCTCCTCAACCTTCTATGAATATGTGACTGTTCTAGAAGATAAATTGGTAAAGAGGCAAAAACAAAGAAAAGGTATGCTATTTCTGTGAATTACTAATGTAAATGGTATTGAAGTTTTATTGGCATTCCTACAGTTACTTTTTAGTTGAACTTAAAAAAATTTAAAATACGTGGAATATCTATCAAAGCAGGGTTCCATAACCGTGTCCTCTGAAATCTTAAAAAAAATCCTTTGAGAGAGGCAAAGGAATGGAGCTCATACTAAGGCAAGATTCATATGAGGCCTCTGAGTGACCATCATTCATGTGTTCTCCTTACCTGTTTCCCTAAGTCCATCCAATCCATTTATGACCAGTCTCTGGATTGGCACCATGGCTGCCCAGAACGAAGAGAGTTACTGCTCTTTGGCAGAGTATAGCACCACTGATAAATCTATTAGCTAGCCAAGAAACAACAGTACACATGTACCACTTCCCTGAGAGTATCTGTGTAGTTTTTACATCTTGAAGAAAAGTAAGCAAAAGAAATGCCCTTCCTTCCTTCCTTCCTTCCTTCCTTCCTTCCTTCCTTCCTTCCTTCCTTCCTCCCTCCCTCCCTCCCACTCAGATTGTACTTACAAATTGATCTCCATCATTTCCTGACTAGAAAACATGTTGAACACTAATCTGCTTTTCATCTCTTTGCTTTTCTAGACAATGATGATTTACTTTCTCAGTACAACACAGAAGTGGAATTGCAGTATAATTATATAAAGGATAATCTGGACAATAACATCCCATCCAGCCTCAGGGTCCTTCGAGCAGTTGTGGATTCTTTACATAAAAAGATACAAAAACTGGAAAATGCCATTGCAACCCAGGTGGACTACTGCCGTTCCCCATGTGCTGTTTCCTGTAATATTCCTGTGGTTTCAGGCAAAGGTACTCATTCAACTTTAATGACATCTTTTCTCCCATTTATATCACTGTGCAAACTGTTGGATGCATCATTCAATTGGTATGAATGTGACTCTGAAGCCTGTACAATTGATTAGGGTATCAGGAAAGATGAAAAGTGATCCTAGATAAAAAAAGTCTTTTCTGGATCACTACACTAGTCAGACCGAAGATCCTCTTATCCAGTATCAGTCTTGTAAGTGGCCAGTAGCATTTTAAAGAAACATGTGCTTCAGGGTCTCTGTAAGGTGGAGATGACACATTTCTGACTATCATAGTTGCACTCTTGATTTTTTTCAGTCAAGAAAGGTTCTTCTTTCACAAGCTTGTCTAATTCAAGAAGTCATTGTAAGTCATACAGTCTTGCATCACTTAGTTTGAAGTTTCAGAAATTCCTGTTTGGAAAAGCTGAACAGTGCAGTATTCTTTCTTCCCTGATTCTTTCACTTGATGTATTACAGAAATTGAAATGAAAGTAAAATACTACCTATGTATTTAAAACTGTTCCCATATAACAGCAAACAAAAGGATAAGAAGACTTTTGAAGAAATTCACAGATCTTTCAGTAATAGTCTCTGTTTTATTCTTGCAGAATGTGAGGATATCATCAGAAAGGGAGGTGAGACATCTGAAATGTACCTCATCCAGCCAGATCCTTTCGTCAAGCCATACAGAGTATACTGTGACATGGAAACAGATAATGGAGGTTAGTGTGAAATAACTATGTTGTTATAATACTATCAATGCTACCAAAAATAATATTAGTAATTTGTATTTTATACAACGAAATATGAAATTATACCTTTTATAATTACTTGATAATTAAAGCAGATTGACTTGTTCAGGAAAGTCTTGTTGAGGTCATCTGCTGATGCAGAATAGGATACTTCTATAATGAAACAAAATAAATTGTGTAGGTACCTTACTATGACCAGCATGGATGATGTATAGATGGGCAGACAAGGACAACCTGGCTCATTGCTTACCCTGCAACAATGCTCTAGACAAAAGACCAGGGCCGTCCTTCAAGTTCTGCTTTTTCCACCTTTCCTTATGACCAAGGTACTACTTAAGCGTGAGCAAAAGTGGCAAAGCTGAGCTCAAAAGCACTGAAGGACCTGCTGCAAGGAAGCCGTATGCTCCTCTGGTCCTGAGGTGAAGTTAAAAGGGCTGTATCTTAATGTTTAATGCTCCTTTTGTACTGGTAATTTAATCTTAATACTTTTGCTCCTGCAGGCTGGACTTTGATTCAGAACCGCCAGGACGGCAGTGTTAATTTCGGAAGAAGATGGGATCAATATAGAAAAGGATTTGGAAATGTTGCAAAGAGTGGAGGGAAGAACTACTGTGATACACCAGGTAAAACACCGAGCATGAAATGCAAAGAGCTGTTCTTACTGAAAATGTTTTCTATTTTTTGAAGCACTTAGATTTCTTTTTAAATTAACCAATCCACTTCAGCAGACCTATAGGCAAATAATAAAGTTGCCTTGAAGTATATTGCGAAGTCTGTTTCACAGACCTCTCACTTGTTGCTTCTCAGGTGAATATTGGCTTGGAAATGACAAAATCAGCCAGCTTACCAAAATAGGGCCCACTGAAGTTTTAATTGAAATGGAGGACTGGAATGGTGATAAAGTATCAGCTCATTATGGAGGTTTCACCATACAGAACGAAGGAAACAAGTATCAACTTTCAGTTAGTAACTACAAAGGCACTGCAGGCAACGCTCTGATGGAAGGAGCTTCCCAACTGCATGGAGAAAATAGGACAATGACAATTCACAATGGCATGTACTTCAGTACTTACGACAGAGACAATGATGGATGGTATGTACTTGCACTAGACATTTAAAATTAAAATAGAGCTGAGGATAGAATACTTCTGTAATTTGCCATTAGTTTTCACAGCGTTTTGTAGTATGTCAAAATATGTTATATCCCTGTGAATTACCAGCTAAATGTCTGTGCAGTTCTCTTGGCACAGCCAAGGATAGGTAAAACTATAAATTAGGTCAGTGACACTCCACAGCTAAGTAAGAAGCAAGCATGCTGAGCTTTATTGATTCCATGAATGAATTACCACAGACAAAGCAGCAAATCTGGATGCAATATATTCATAGCCAGAGACTGACAGCAACAGTGCTGAGGACACTAAGCAGGAATATTGGTACTCACTCCAGTAATGTATAATAGGTCCTGAAGAAGGAGGCAGGTAGCATGTCCATTTCAAAAACAATGTTCTGCCTACTCAGAAGACAGGAGCTCAGTTGTACATCATAGAGCACTGCATCTCTAAACTGTGCTTAATACCTGATTCCATATTCATGAATAAAGGAATTGTTTAGGCTGGGGAAGACATACATTTCTTATTGCTTTCTATCTTTAAATTTCATTGATATTGTAATTATCATTATGAACTGCAAGTAACTGTAGTTATTAATCAGTGAACTGACATTCCCAAAGAGGTGCAACTAAAATTTGATTTGTTTTTCTTAGCTGCTTTACCTTCTGAGTGCACTGTGTAGCACACACTTGTGATGGTCAGTTTTTATAGAAAGTTCAGAGAGGACTTAAAATGTTTATTATGGTTTGAAAATTTCCATACATGGCAGGTATATGTACTCTGTTGATCTGTTTGCCTATATTACAGATGTCACTCTCAACACCTTTTTTTCCCCCCTTCATCAGGGTAACTTCAGATCCAAGAAAACAGTGCTCCAAGGAAGATGGTGGTGGATGGTGGTACAACCGCTGCCACTCAGCCAACCCCAATGGCAGATACTACTGGGGAGGGACCTACAGCTGGGACATGGCAAAACACGGGACAGATGATGGTGTTGTGTGGATGAACTGGAAAGGGTCGTGGTATTCAATGAAGAAGATGAGCATGAAAATCCGGCCATACTTTCCACAATAACCATTACCAAAATGTACAGAATCCGGGATTTTCTTTTAGTATTTGTACATGGTTATCTTTTTAGCATGGTGCTCAGGCTTATCTTTACATATGAGAACCAAATATGTATGTACAACCATATTGTGACCTAAAGTGAAAAGCTGTGTCAAATGAAAATCAAAATCTGTCTGACGAAAATAACTCACGAATGTATTTTTTCCATTTTTCATTTGTGAACAAGACAGAATTAACTAGGATAGAATAACATTGATAAAATAAAAACAACTTGTTTCACTCTTTTACAAAGGTCTTTTGTATCTCTTTTAAAGAGGGAGAGGATTATTTTTAGATATTTTTCAGAAGTTAATAAAGTCTTAAAACTAAAGCATTCTTCATATTATTCCTAAGTATTTATGCCTAATCTGGGGAGAAGCAAATGCATTCCACTAAATAAGAGACAGTTATTTTCTTTTATATTATAAAAGTAACAGTAACTACCTGTGTAACAAGTTGAGAAGGAATAAAAGTTAAAAGAGTATTGAACGAATGAGTAGGTCACTGGTCCCTTAGCTCAAATCCTGTTGCTGGGTAAAATATGCCCTTTTCTGGGACCTGGCTCACATATATGCTTTCACACATATGGGTTTTTCACACAGTCCCTATCATGGGACTAGAGTAATTAATGTCTCCAGTCACAGAGTAGATGGAGGTTGAGTATTCCATCAAACCTAGTGGTCTATGCTCCCTTGAGCAGACAAAGACAAGACTTCCCAATCATGGCAGACAGGATGAACATCTCTCAAAGGGGTCTGCCTTCCTCCACAAAGGAAGGGGCCCAGATCTCTAGGGGTGGATGGATCCCACCTGAAACCTTTAGGGTTTATTTAACCTCTGAAGCCCAGGAGGACAAGAAGGAGACATAATGGCAGCTTCTCACTAAAGAAGCACAAATGTTCAGCATCCACACAGGCAGGCTTCCACTGAGGCTAAGGAACAAAAACATAATGTGCAAGTGGAAACCTGTTTTCCAAAAGCACAGACACTTCCTCACACATGTCTTCCTCATACATGTGTAAAGATGTCTTTGCTCTTCAGCAATCTTTCTGAAGAGGTTGGACAGTGGCTGTATTTGAGAAGCACTGAAAAAAAACACTAAAAGTGAGCTGTTTTGCCAGTATTTGATGATCTTGTTAAATGATATGCAACATGTCAGTGAGATTAGAGGTAAGGAAGTTTGCTCACTCTTGTTTCTAGAAGCACAGAAATATTAAACAGTGTAAATACTGGTGTAATTCTATGCCATACGGTATAAAGGGACATGCAATGTGGTCTTCTGTAACTGTGTGACCAATATGACTGGTATTCCATGCAGACAGCTTTTTTCCTAAAAGATCTTTACCACACACTGTCAGCAAGCTGATTTAAACCCCTTATCCGTAAAAGAATCCTTGCTTGGCATATGTGCTAAAAAACATTCAGGTGGCTCCTCATCTTGCTTGTTCTGGTTAGAGTCATAACCTTTTAGTGGTTGCTGGAAAATAACAGCCTGTTTTGGGAGTTGCATTTTGATGAGTTATCATGGAATTGTCTTATTTTGAAGCTACAAGTATGCATGGTGAGCTATCTAGGATTCATCAATGGGATGGGAGGTCTGTGTCCATATTTATAAAATCAAAGCTTAGGAGATCCTTAAAAGTCAGTCCTAAAGTGCATGCACTCTTTATCAAAGTGTACTCCATGTTAGGTGTGTGGCAAAAGTGAGACCCCACACCCACCACCCTTGGTTCTGTCTGAGAACCCCTGCTATTGTGCTACCTTTGAAATGGAAATGAGAGTGTGAATGTTGAACTTGGTTAGACTTTCACAGTCCATGTCAGTGGAGGCAGAATTTCATTGTGAACGTACTTCTAAATATTTTTACTTCTTTAACACTCCTAAACAGAGTAAATGGTTCAAATTAAAAATTTTTATCTCAAGTCAAGGTGTGAGCTGCCAAAGACACAGACATAGACAAAGTTCATATCAAAAGGGTTTTTAAATCAATATTTCCTTGTCAGTTAAAAATAAGATCCGAAAAGTCTTGTTGATAATTAATCATTATTTATTTTTTTAATCTGCAAATGTGCGCAGTTGCCTTCAAATTCACAGGGTAAAGGTACATCATACAAACATATATAAAAAATCTTTTCAACTTGTAGTCGTAACACACATTAAAGGCCTGTCTTTCTACAGGGTTTCTATGGGCCTGATTTTCATTCTAACAGTTTTGAGGGAATAGTCAGAGGCTTTAAATGGCAGCCAGACTACGCCATTTTCGATCTCGTAGGGGACATTGTACCTGGGGTCGTAGTGGCCCCCCAGGTAGTAAATGCCATTGAGGTTGGCGGCCTGGCAGCTGTTGTACCACCAGCCCCCCCCGTACATCTCTGCACAGTTCTCCTCCCAGTGGTCCTGGTCCTGGTCGAAGGTGCTGAACTTCATCTGGGCATGGGACGTGTACTCGGTGCCCTCTTCCAGCCAGCCAGTGATCAGGGCATCCCCGGCGGTGCCCTCGTAGGAAGACACGGCAAGGGCATACCCTTCAGCTTCAGACCCCACCTGTACGAGATACTCTGCAAACACAGCATTTCCATCCCAGTCCTCTAACTCTACCCGAAGGAGAGTATCATTCTGAGTCAGTAAGTGCATGTTCTCATTGCCCAGCCAAAACTCTCCTCGCCCTCTGCCATCCACGCTGCCGAAACCTTTCTTGTAGTCTTGCCAGGTCCGGTTAAAATTCACTGATCCATCCATTCTCTGTTGGATCAATAGCCATCCTCCCAAAGTGGTCTCTTGGTCGCAATAAACTGACAAAACCTTATTGGATCCCGCTGGCTTGATTTTGTAAATGCCACTTTTGGCACCAGAAGTGTGTTTCTGGCGGATATCATCACAGTCTAAAAGAAAAAGTTGATCTGGTTTGACAGAAGTTATCAGCAAAATTTAATAAAAGGTTCAGAGGAATCCAAACACCAATAGCTCAGAGGAAAATCGTTAAATGTGTCTTGGACTATGCTAGGTATAGTGACAGGCAACATTAAAAAGAATTCAGGAAAGAAAACTTTACATACTTCTTAAATCGTGAATTATCTATGTAATACCCAAGTATTAATGAAATATTTTCCCTTTTGTTTCCGAGGTGGTAACAACAGACACAGTGCTTGCACTTTATCGTCACACTGTGGTACTATAGTGTCTAAGATCAATGTGTCAGTTTGGTTATGGATGGAGTTCGGCTCCATTACCTCAATAACTACCTTTCCCAGTGCTGGGTGTCCTTCGCTTCCCTCCTGATGGTCTGAAGCTGCGTGCCTGAAAGTCTGGGGTATCCTCTGCACTCTGATCTTGTTCCACCCCACCTAGCTGCTCATTTATTTCACGGGTCTTTAGAGATTTGGTTTCAAAAGTAGAGCCTCCCTTGTTGAAACTAGAAGAGCTGGTCGCTACAGTCTTGGAGTGACTTGCACTGCCAGATGGGAATCCAGATGGCTGAAGGCGAAGTCCTCCAAAGTCATCTTCCTCCTCCTCTCCTAAGTCTGCAAATTTGTCTTTTCCCCCATAAGTCCCTGAATGGCTGGATACTGCTGTACCTGTGCTGGTTGTGTGTCTGCTGGTTGAGAAGCTGCTAGATCCACTGACGTGCTTAGTAGCAGTGGATGGGGAGTCAGGGGTAAAAAATGACTCTAGCTCAGGGAATACAGCCTCTAGCTTGTGCAAGCCATCTGCACCACTAAAATGGTATGTGGTCCCTTCCCCTCCAACATTTCCAGCTAAATAGGAGCAGTCTGAGCCATCAGAAGAAACTGTTTTCTCAACTACTTCTTCCCTAGGGCCATCAGGCCCAGAGACAATTTTTTTGGTGGTAGTTTTGGTGCACCTACGAACAGTGGAGGAGGTTTTGTCTCCCAGACCAAGGGTTTCTCTCCTATGAGTAGGTATAACTAATTTGCTGGTGTATGAAGGTCCATCCCCCCTTGATTCTGCCGTGTGATATGAGCTGTCGCCTCGGGAGGGTTTTGCATCTGTTTCTGGTCTTTCTAATACCATTTCCATCTGCTTGATGTTATTAATTATGTTCAGAGCTTGCATTTCTGGCAGAGGCTTATGCTTAAAATGATCAGGAACATTAGAGTCCTTAAGTGGCCTCATTTTCAGTGTACTCAAGGTGGTTGTTTGAAGCTCTGGGTGCAAGTTGATGGAGTTGGCTTGGGCAAGCTGCTTCTGGATGTTGTCGTAGCTTTCTTTGTCCACCTTGTAATCAAAACTTCTAGCACAGGTTCCTTTGCAAGCTCGTATCTTAATATCAATGTCCACCTACATAACCAGAGAGAAGTAATTTGGTTAGGGAGCTTTCCTGACTTTCTCAAACAAGGATGTCTTATACTGAACAGGGGAGAGATGAGAGCTGCCCTAGTACCTCCCACCTACAGCTGAGCTTTTCCAAAGTTTGGTTTTGATATCATCATAGGTTTATTGTAGTATTGTAAATACTACACGTGCAATAGCTCAGGGCACACGAGTTCCATGGAAAAGAGCATTATAGGAGGTTCCTAATCTCTGCTCCCTTTATTTTTGGGGTGTAGGAGTATCTTCCTGGTTTTGGAAGGAGTGCTGCAGAGTTGGACATGCTCTGTGGGGACTGGGGCAGAAATAGGCCTTCCAAAGAGAGGGGAAGACACCAGACCTGTCCCAGAGTCTGTCATGGCCCTGCTGTGAGGTCGGGCATCTTGGGGTTACCACTGCATTCTCAAATGATCCAGATGGTGGATTTCTGATCTAGGAATCAAAATGAGCCTTGAGCAAAACCAGGAGTTTTGTGCCGGGACTTTTCCTTGCATTACTATCAGAAGAACTGACTGCAACCTGGGAACACGGGTTCTAATGCAAATCCTGGCAGCAGTGGCAGCACTGGGGATGGACAGAGCGCATCCCCCTCCTAACTGCTCAGCAACTCCTTACAAAAGGGGAAACACCTCATACAGAAGCAGTTATCAGCAGATGGAGCATTGTTGCTGCCTGTTTGAGAGCAGAAGCAGCAGGTGGGACTAGGAACTCACAGAACTCACGCTGGTTCCTAGAGAGCAGAAGTGGAAAACCAGGATGGACAGAAAGCAACTCATTTGGGGATTTGTCTCAGAAAGTCAGATCCTGTGAGAGTTGTACCATGTTTTCTCCCAGCTGGAGCACTGCTCACCATGACAGATAGATCCCCTTTTTGTAGCTAAGCCCTGGAAAGCATGGGAAGTGCATAGCAGAGACCTACCTCTAAGCGCTTCATCTCCACCACTTGTTCCTGGATGCTGCTCTGCAGGGCTTTAATTCTGTTTACTTGAGTGACAACTCTCTGCTTTAATGTCACGATTCTCCGTCTCAGTTCTCCTGACAGGCGACCATACGTCTCATCAAGCTCTGAAACAGAAATGCCTCACAGTCAGCCATGCACATGTGCTTTTCTTTCCTAAATATGTATCATATTTTAAAATATGTGATTAAACACATAATTGAGAACATATTTCTCATAGTACTGAGCAAATTAATATTACATTAATTTTTACTAACTAGTTAAGAGTCTATTAGTATGACTGTTCTGTTTCTTGATAATAATGTCCAGTGCAGCCTGTATTTTGACTACATATGGCTAATTCACAAGAAAGTAATAATTCAGTAATGGATAATAAAACTGGGTGCAAGACACTCACGCTGAGCACTGTCCAGGTTTGGTTTTAGTACATTCACAGTTTCCACAATTATCTGATTGGACTTCTTATAGTTGTTTTGATTATCTGAGAGCAGCTTCTTGATTTTGTCTATTCTGTGACTAAAATCCTGGTCCTTTTCATCAATCAGTCCTTGCATTCTGCATCCTGATGGACATTTGATACCCTAGAATTGAAAGAGGGAAAAAACTGTGCTAAAATCCTCAAGAGTAAACATTCTGTATAATGGAATCAATGAAGCACATCCTCAGAAACCTGCTGTAACTGTGGGGTGAGGAGCAAGTAAACCTTTAATTTTCCCTCTCCTCTGTACCTCATGGGTGAGATTTTACATATATCTGTATTTCCTAAAGGCCTGCTGTTAGAAGTCTGTTGTCCAGTTTGAGCAAGGATGTTAGAGGCCAGCATTTTTAAGCAAAGATTTCCTCAGAAAAGCTTAATGTTCTTACAGACTTAAGCTCTTTGCCAAGAAATCATCAAATAAATGTAGCATAGCAATGGACTGAGATGCAAGAGGCAAGAATGAGAGAAATTAATAGTTTAAATACAAAGACATCTTGTCAATTATTAAGAAACTTTTGCTGTAATCTGTGATCTGACTTCCTAAAAATTAACTAGAGAGTGTATGTGATTCCTAGCTACTTCTTTTCTTTTTCTCACAACTTTCTTTTATGACCTCCAAAAGTGGCAACATCAAAATTCTGAAAAGAAACAGTTCTTATGTTTTTCTAGGATTAACCTTTGTTTATTTAATCCTTTTTTTCCAGACTTAGTTTCTCTTCTCATTCTGCACCACTGCAAACTTCTCCCCTTTTCTTTTGTCTTCATTTTTTCCTTTCTTTCTTTCTTTCTCCTCCACAGGAGAACTCTCCAGGCTGCCCTGACCTGAAGTGTTATCTCAGCCCTGACGCTGCAGCCCGTGCTGGCCTGTGGCAGCTGTTGGGGTGATCCAGCTGCTGATCCAGCTGAGGCCCAAGGGTGCCCTGCCGATGGCCCCGCTTTCCCCCCAGTGTTAATCGCTCACCCAGTCGTCATCCGCACAGATGGGCCAGCTCTTCTCAGACTGGCAGCTGGACTGGGACTTGTGCTCCACAATCCTGGGACCACGCACTCCTGCACCCACCTGTTCAAAGGTGCTCTCTCCATCTTGTGCCTGCCAGGAGGAAAAAGGGAAAAGCAAAACCAAGATTAAGCGAACAGCTGCCGAGGGATCAGAAACATAGTGCTGATGTCCTCAAACACTCAGCTGATGGGAGGCAATCACAGCCATCTGGTAAGCATCACACCCCACAGTGCAAGGATTTTACTCCAACATTTCTTGTAAGATACGATTTTGTTTGGTTTCTCAGAATAAATCTTTACATCTCTTAAAATTAATGCTTCTATGTAGAGAGCTAGTGATGCTCAGGATATATTATGATCACATGATTCCACAGAAATAATTTGTCCTGTGTGTAAATATAAAATTAACTTGAAATTAGATTTAAACTGGTTAAATTAAAGGAAATAATTATAAAATCCTATGTTCTATTTCCATTTGCTGCAATACTCTAAAATTCTTATTGTCACTTTGCCACCTTCAGTCTACAGAAAACTGACTTACAGATATGTAAGAAGAGTTTTCCCATTAGTCTTTCTGATTTTAATCACAATTGCTAATTGTAAGCTTGTAGCACCATTTTGCCTGACAAAAAGAGCAAGAAAGCTACTAACACAATTTAAATAACAATTTCAGTGATGGGTGGATTTCACTGCGGTAATGGAAAGAAGAGAAATAAATATTCAAACCTGAGAAAAAAAAGTGATATATACAAGCTAATTCCAGGCTAAAACATGATAAGGATTCCTACAGTTTTATCACTTTTTAAAAAACATAATTTTTTTCTTTTTTTCATTAAAAAAAGTTGTGCTTTAAGGCTTAATATATAATCAGGTCTGACTGGAATCCTCTGTGCACCTTTTGTGCTTATCAAACATTATAATTAATGCTTGAAAATATTAATGACTGCTTCTTATTATGATTGATGATTAATTCTGAAGCTGAGAAAGGGATCCTAATTCTAGCTTCCAGGATCAGAACCACTCTGGGGAACTGGAATGTCTTTATTAAAATCAGCAGATTCAAATTCAGTAGTTTGATTAATTAATGATTTGATCTGGCCCAAGTGCCTCCTAAAAGTAGCACATATATCCAAAAATGCCCTTTAGGCATTGACAACTCCAATATGACTGCTTCTGTTTTGTCCCAACTGCTTCCTATAATTTTTGTCATTTGTTAAAACATGCACTTCCTTAAAAAAAAAAAAAATCACAAAGAGAAATGTGGAGAATCTAATATAAGATTATGGACTGAGTCCTCAATGAGAAAAAAAAAGGAAGGTTATATTAGTACAGTTGAAAATCAAGTTTATCTCCTTCCTTATGAAAAATTTGATTCTTACTTAGTTCTAGTTTAAGCTGATGTTGCTGCCACAAGAATCCTTGTTTTTAAATGTGTCTTTCATAATAAAGGTTATTGTATGTCATTTGTAGGTAGAAAATCCTGCTGAAATGCTGTCCAAATAAAAGTAGAATTCATCCTAATAAACATGAAAATTCCTGGATGGCTGGAGTCACTAGCATCCAGCCAGTTGTGTTTAAGACTTAGATGATAACCTATGAATGCTTGAATTCGTGTTAATGGATATGTTTGCTGCTCTTGAAGCCAGGCAGATTCAGCAAAACCGAGTTAAGCAAAGTTATAGAGAGCTGGATACTCAAGAATACTGATGAAACTTCATCAGCGAAGTGGTTACACTAAGATATGTGTGTGCATTAAATTTTACAAGCTAGGTGACAGACAGAATTTGTCTAGCTCATGAATGAACATTAAATAAATACTTACTATTCAAAACAGAAAGATACAAAAAGAATCAAACTCATACCCAGGCTATGCTGAGGCACAGGAACACACAGAGGATCCTCACAGGTATCATCTTCAGGAGAAGAGCAAGAACTCTGACTGAAAGGATGCTCTTTGCCAGTCTTTTGATGCAATTTAAACCTGAATGCAAAGCTGAGATTAATCATTATGCTCTCCTCTGTTTGTAGAAAAAACATGCCAAATGCCCCCCTCCCCCTTTGGTGATTACTTAAGGCCTCTTGCACAAGTTTCTGGTGTTATTTGCTCCAGATAAGTTTGTACAACACCAACATGCAGGCAACACCAAGAATTCCAGGAAAAAAGTCTGTTTAAAACCGTTTCTTGTAACTGGACATTCAATGAAGATGTATGTCAGCACTGGTAGCATCCAGCAGTGCTTACCTGCTGGAAAACACACACTATGAGTGTGATGGGCATTTAGCTGCATAATCAAAGAGCTGATATTTGAAAAAGGGGGTCATTGCTTTGCCCTTTCTGTGTGACTCTGTTCCACTGCTGTGAAATTCACTGGATGTTCCAAAACAAGTGCTGGTCTAAGAAAGATTGATACAGTCTACCTGTGACCGTGTGGCCATCAACCAAAGTTAATTCCTGAGGAGGGCAGAGCCCAGTTTGCATCAGTTTACACAATTGGATCTTACTGGTATTTGTGTGATACATGATGTGTTTGACACCATGCTGTCTCTTACACAAAGGGTATATTATACTTTTTACCAAGTCAGATTTGTTTAAAATATGAATTTATGAAGAGCACAGTCGGTACTTGAAAATGTGCCAGAACAGACTTTATGCATAGTTAAATCTGCCTAAGGAGTCATATTTCCTCAATTGGTTCTATATTGGGCATAGTCTATGTATGGCAATTTATGATAATGTCCTGCTGCCGTGAGCTCTGTAACAAGCCTTACTATTGCTGGGGAGGGCATACATGGCTGTCAGCCACTTGAAAGATGCTGCCCATCTCAAAGGCTTCCACTGCAGTTAGCAGGAATGAGAAAAAAAAAACAACTTTGCTAGAGTAAATGTGGGTATAGTCAGTTGAAAAAACTAAAATTCTCTTGGCATTTTAAAACTGTATGACATTCACAAGACTCTCCATCATCTACAGTGTGCATATTCTGCTTTAGAGGGGCATGTTTAAGCTTAGCTATGACACTGTAAACCACTCAAACTCAAAAGAGTTGATTTTAGCTTTGGATGCATTTCAACAGCTTCACAGGTTTTGTCTTAACTTCCTTTCCTCTGCTTTTCCTCTTGTTTTTTGTCTTCAGGAGGCTTGCACTCTCTCCACCTGAGGCTCACTGCAGTTGAACTGGACCCTTTGTTTCCTCCCATTTCTGGCCTTGCATTTCATGCTTTTCTTGTCTAGGAAAACCCCCTTGAACCTAACTTAACTCATACCAACATCACTAATAGCAAGTCATATCCTCAGGTAGTAGAAAAGCTCAGTAAGATGATACTACATTGATTAACACCTACACCTCCAGGATCCAGCTTTGCATGACAAAGGGTTTCTGTTATATTTAATGCTTAATCTTATTTTATGTGTGTGCATTCTGAAACAAGATGTTCTGTTTAATTAAATTTCCTGCAATAAGCTTTTTAGAGGTCTTCTGTTGAACCTTCTGCAACAAACTTCGAATTTCAGCAGCAAGAGAGCCCAACTAACTTCAGCAACAAATGTCCAAACACATCACATATTACCTTTGCTCAGTTTGAAGGTCAGGCAGCCATGGAAGTATTGTTTGGTTGATAAAGGCACATGAGGCAGCTGCTGGACTCAGAGCAGATAATCAACCAAATAATAATATCCCAAAATGCTCAGCTGCTAACTTCAGAGGATTAGTGGTGCTTCCCCACTACAAGTCCTACACAGTTTTTTTCTCTCTGTTACAGCTGTTCTGTGAAAGAACTATAAAACCCTTGGAGGGCAATTAAATGCTTAAAGGAGAGAAGCAACACAATAGGGGGAAATCTTGCAGGATTAGGATTAATTATTTAACAGAACAGAGTAAAATGGGCTTCATCAAAAATATACTGAGGTTCATGAAGAATGTCCCACTCAAACTCAAAAAAAGCTCAATTTTTGCCTCTAAAATAAAAAAACAGTCTGGTTAAAGATCACAACCTTGTGATCTTCATACTCAGGAACACAAGAATTGCAGGTGCAACCTTTGTGGGTTCTCCTTGTGCATACACTCATGGATTGTGCTTTACCACAGGATCACATATGATATTTCTTCCACTGAACCCCTTCTGCCTCATGCTGAGCATGGGGATGGTGCTCTGCAGGCAAGCATTTGCCCAGAGCTGTACACTCTTCTCATTGTAGGATGATGCTCTGCAGACTGCTCGAAGCTTCAAGGATTTTCCTATGGTACATTGCAAACATTCATTCCCTGGCCATGATTTTCCTCTTTTCACAGTTGCAGAAACCAGGTGAGAAGGTTAAGTCAAAAAGTAGTTATTAATTTTTGGGATCCATTTTGGTAGTCTGAAGTCTTCAGAGCACACCCTGTGTGCAGATCCCACTGCTGGCAGCTGCCTCTCTCTGCCTGCACCACGGCTCAGGGGGAACAGCTAGCAGCCAGCTCTGAGACATGAGAGTGTCTTGCCTCTGGTCCCACAGGAACTGGATGATCAGGGCAGGAATAGCACCTAATTCTGCAGGGTATCAGCTGTAGGTAAGAGACCACTGTGCCCCACCGTGTCTTGCTAACTATATGCATTGAAATCTCTGCAACAACTAAAGCATCCTTCATAATTCAGGTGTGAAATGTCGCTTTGGTTCTAACTTTTCCCAGTTTGTAGGAGCTTGATTTTGTGATCATCAATAATACCGTAACATTATATTTGTAATTTAACAGGCCTTAAAAATCAATAGTAGTAAGAGCACATAAAGCAAAAGAGTTTCTGCCTTTTCAACCATGCTGACAGAGGATGTGTCAATTTGCTAGGTGGTGTTCCAGGCACTGGTCACCAGGGTAACAGGGGACACTGCAAGTAGCATGTTCCTCCTCTGACCCTGAGGGATGGCACAGCTCTCTGGTGACACTCAAACACAGTGAACTTAACTCTGGTCCAAGTAAAACTCGGCCACCAAGGCTAGAGGGACTGGAAAAAGTTGATATCTGATCATAAACATTAGGTAAGCTAAGAAGGGTTTCCTGCTTGCTACGAAGGGAGCTGCTGGGAGAAGCTGCGGTGAAGGAGGAGCTTCTCAGGCTTTACAGTTGAGGGCTGAATCTGTGCCTGACCTTCAGCCTGTACCTCTGCTTTCATGTTGCAATCATTCAGTCACTTCTGCCGGTGTTTGCTTGAAAGGCTGGAGGCCAAGAGCTAGATAAACTTTGGATTTAACTTTAATTCAGGATCAAAGGGCAGAAGTGCAGTTCACTACTTCATCTGCCCTGCTCTTGGCTGAATGCCACAGTAATAGTCAGGGAGTCTGGGATTTAGCTGTGGTTTGCGTTCCCTAGATGTGAGCCTCACCCTGTTTGCCCAGCGCTGTCTCTGTCCCCTGCCCTACCACCAGTTTCCAAGTGGTGCCTTCTGCTCCTCTCACCTGCTCATTCATGACCCTTCTCTGGATGCTTTGTCTTAGACTCCATTCTCCTTCAGACTCAGCTCTCATCTTCACTCTCTCTTCATATGCTCCTCAGACTACCTAACTCTTTTAGGGTCATTACTAGTCAATCCCAGCACGTTGTCCCGCATTTCCCCCATGCAATATCCCAGAACTGAGGAACCCAGAAGTCCTGCGGTCCATCCACTTTGTTTGATTCTTTCTTCCTCTATCTCTTCCTCATTCACTTTTTT